>ML371850.1:940-29015 GCA_005239525.1 Nicotiana knightiana | reverse complement strand
AAGAATTACCCAGTGCACGATCTTGAGTTGGCTGCCATTGTTCATGCCTTAAAGATTTGGCAGTATTACTTGTATGGGGTACAATGTGAGATTTTCACTGATCTTCGTAGCTTGCAGTATCTGCTAAGTTAGAATGACTTGAATTTGCGTCAGAGGAGATGGTTAGAGCTTCTCAAGGATTATGATCTTACTATTTTGTATCACCCGGGGAAGGCCAATGTGGTGGCCGATGCCTTGAGTCGCAGAGCCGAGAGTTTGGGGAGTCTAGCTTACCTTTCAGCAGTAGAGCGACCGTTAACACTTGATGTTCAAGCTTTAGCGGGTCAGTTGGTGAGATTGGATTTGTCAGACCATCCACGAGTGGTAGCTAGCATGGTTTCCCGGTCTTCTTTATTTGATCAGATTAAGGTACGACAATATTATGACTGCCACTTGTTAGTTCTTCAGGATAGAGTTCATCGGGGTGATGCCCGGGATGTGACTATTGGTGATGACGGAGTTATGAGGATGCAGGGCCGTATTTGTGTGCCCAATGTGGATGGTATTCGAGAGTTGATATTAGCAGAGGCTCACAGTTCGCGGTATTCTATTCATCCGGGTGCCTCGAAGATGTACCAGGATTTGAGATAGCAGTATTGGTGGAGGCAGATGAAGAGAGATATTGTTGAGTATGTAGCACGGTGTCTCAACTTCCAGCAGGTCAAGTATGAGCACCAGAGACCAGGTGGATTACTTCAGAGGTTATATATTCCGGAGTGGAAGTGGGAGCGGATTACTATGGACTTTGTAGTTGGGCTTCCACGGACTTCGAAGGGTTTTGATGCTATTTGGGTCATTGTAGATAGATTGACAAGGTCCGCGCACTTCATTCCTGTCAGTCTTATACTTCAGAGAAATTGGCTAGTATTTACATTAAGGAGATTGTCCGATTGCATGGAGTTCCAGTTTCTATTATTTCTGACAGAGGTACTCAGTTCACATCTCAGTTTTGGAGGGCCGTGCAGAGAGGCATGGGTACTAATGTAGAGTTGAGCACTGCATTTCACTCGCAGACCGACGGGCAGTCAGAGCGGACTATTCAGATTTTGGAGGACATGCTACGGGCTTGTGTGATTGATTTTGCTGGTTCATGGGATCAGTTCCTGCCACTAGCGAAGTTTGCATATAATAACAACTACCAGTCCAGTCTTCAGATGACCCTGTATGAGGCTTTATATGGTAGGAGGTGTAGATCTATGGTTGGTTGGTTCGAGGCTGGTGAGGCTAAGTTATTGGGCACAAATTTGATCCAGGATGCGTTGGAGAAGGTGAAACTGATTCAGGAGCGGTTTTGCACGACACAGTCTAGGCAGAAGAGTTATGCGGACCGGAAGGTCCAGGATGTGTCTTTTATGGAAGGTGATAAGGTACTGCTGAAAGTATCACCCATGAAGGGTGTTATGAGGTTAGGAAAGAGAGGAAAGCTAAGTCCACGGTTTATTGGTCTTTTTGAGGTGCTTCAGAAGGTGGGAGAGGTGGCTTATAGACTTACCTTGCCACCCAGTCTATCGAGTGTTCATCCGGTATTTCATGTGTCGATGCTCAGAAAATATGTTGGTGACCCGTCTCATGTGTTAGACTTCAGCACAACTCAGCTCGAGGGTAATATGTCATATGAGGTTGAGCCAGTAGCTATTTTTGCTCGTGAGGTCAAAGAGCTGAGGTCTAAGGATATAGCATCAGTGAGGGGGCAGTGGAGAGATCAGCCAGTGGAGGAGGCTACTTGGGAGACCGAGCGGGAGATGCAGAGCAAATATTCCCACTTGTTTGAGACTTCAGGTATGTTTCTAGACCCATTCGAGGACGAATATTTGTTTAAGAGGGGGAGAATGTAACGAACCGGTCCTTCGTTACGTAGAAACTGCATTATAATTGCTGTTATTGGCTTGTCATAGGTTGGTTATTCTGTTATTGATGTGTTAGAGTCGACAGGCTTCAAATCGAATGGTTGTAGTGAGAGTTTAGTCATTTAGCCTTTAAAAATAGCCTTAAAATGGAAAAAGTCAACTAAGAGTTGACTAATTGGTAAACAACCTCGGAATGCGGATTTTATGGCTCGGATAGTTTCGTTAGGTTATTTGGGACTTAAGAGTGTGTTCAGAATAATTTTGTGATGTCCGGTGTAGAATTAGGCTTGAATTGACGAAAGTTAGTTTTTGGTGATTTCCTGTCGGCAGTGGAAAATAGGCTATCGGGGTCGGAATGGAATTTCGATAGTTGNTGTCTGCAAAATTTCAGGTCAATCGGAGTTGTTTTGGATAGTTTCGGCATCATTGGTGGATTTTAGAAATTTCAAAGTTCTTAGGCTTGACTCCGATGTAATTTTGGTGTTTTGATGTTAGTTTTGGTGTTTCGAGAGTGCAACTAAGTTTGAACGATGTTATGGGATATGTTGGTAAGTTTGGTTGGGGTCCCGAGGGGCTCGGGATTGATTTCAGGTGGTTAACGGGCATTTTTAGACTTAAAGAAAGAGATGGTTTTTTGGTTTTTGTGCAGCAGGGAATTGTGCATCACGATCGCATGGCAAAGGCTGCGATCGCGTAGAACACTCTGAGGTCCAGGCAAAATTGTGCATCGCGATCGCGTGTATCAGAGTGCGATCGCGTAGGTTTGGAAGAAGGTGAAGTGCGATCGCGTGGGCTAGGTCGCGATCGCGTAGGGTCATGACAGGCGCGTGGGGGTGAGGTCAAAGGGTCTTCGCGATCGCGTGCATCTGGTTGCGATCGCGTGAGGTTGAGATGCTGTGAACCGCGATCGCGTGGCTTTTGCCGCGATCGCAGTGAAGAAATCACTAGGCAGTATATAATTAAACCCTCCGTGACTTAAATCCTTTTTACACCATTTTTGTACAGACAGAGAGCTTTGGGGGCGATTTTTGAAGAGGGAAATCAGTGTTCTTCATAGAGGTAAGTGTTTTGATCATTAAAACTCATTTATGGGTGATTATAGAACATAATCTCAGTATTAATTCATGAAAATCAGTAGAATAAGGTGGGTTTAGGGCTTGAGATTGTGAGACCTTTAGGGATTGATTTGAGGGGTCAAACGAACTCCGATTTTAGTGTTCTTTATATGTACGAACTCGTGAGATGTAAAAATTTCTGAGTTTCGGGACGCGGGCCCGGGGGTCAGGTTTTGAGGTAAGTAATGTCTTTAAATCCTGTCCTGAGGGTATAAAACCCCGGACTATGCACCCTTCCACGGGTTGAAATGAAAAGGTTGAAACTTTGGAAATATCTTCCTATTTAGGCGACTATTGAGTTGCTAAACCGACTTTTAAGCCTATGCTTAATTAGTATTATTATATTATGCAAATTGTAATTAGTATGATTACAAGTTTCTTTACGCAAATTGAGAGGCAAGTTTACAGAGTAGGCAATCCCTTGAATTTGGAGTGGTATATTGTGTATATATATATATATATATATATATATATATATATATATATATATATATAAGTTCACTATATATCTGTATATGCTGCTGAATACTGCCTCTGAATATTGACGCTGTTGAATCTGATTCTGTGCCATAAAATTATGCAATTCTCACATGCTATTTTCCTATTTACTTTTCATCTTCTAATTCACTATCAGTGGCTATCTCCAGCATTTCAACATTAGTTAGTGGTTTTCAGTGGCTATTTCAACAAAAAGTTGTTTGAAGATCGAAATTTCCAAGCTCCTTGACAGTAAAAACATGATGAACGAATCCTATTTAAAAATGTCTTTTTATGCTCCAAATTATAACAAGAAATAGGGCCTAGTGTTGTTGTTCAACAAAATTTATGGTCCAAGTTATTTGATAATAACAGAGTAGGCAAAACCATGTGAAACCTCACGTGCCATTGTCCCTCACCAGTAGCCACAAATTTCTTTTTACCACTAAGCATCTGGCGGAAACTTGTCATAAATGAAACTTGTCATTAACCTGTATATAATCAAACCCAATCATTTCAGCAAAACACAAGTATCGAATTCGCAATGTGTACAATACGTAATCTACACTCGGGTGTGGAATCTCATGTCCCCGACTCTAACTCAAAACAATAATAAAAATCACATGTTGTAATTGCGGGTGCATTTCATGTGACGCGATTACAATGTGTCCAAAAACAAACAAGTGCACGACATCGTGACTTATTTCAAGATAAATCCATAAATATTAAAAGCGGTTAAAATTTAAAAAGGCTAAATGCACAATAGACAAAAAATACATAAATAATCAGACAATTTAGGCCAAATAATAATAGTTACGCGACCGTGCTAGAACCACGAAACTCGGGAATGCCTAACACCTTCTCCCGGGTTAACATAATTCCTTACCCAGATTTCTATGTTTCGCGGACTGTAAAACAGAGTCAAACCTCCTCGATTCGAGATTTTAAACCGGTGACTTGGGACACCATAAATTATTCCAAGTGGAGACTCTGAATTTGAATAAATAATCCCGTCTCGATTTATGTCACTTAAATTGGAAAAACTCCCTTATCCTACCCCTACCCATACGGGAGTGAAAAAGGAGGTGTGGCAACGTCCGTAGTCCCAAAGTAAATATGCTGTATAGGGGGATCTCCCAGAATACGTCCGTAGTCCCAAAGTAAATATGCAGTACAGGGGGATCTCCCGGAATACGTCCGTAGTCCCAAATTAAAGGCGTAGTACAGGGGGATCTCCCGGAATACGTCCGTAGTCCCAATTTAAATATGCTATGCAGGATGAATGAAAATCATAACATCGAAATTACACAGTTTACACTAATCACAGATAAGGCAGATAAGGGCTTAACTAGGCATGGTGCACAAAAAATCAAGTAGGCAATTAGGCACGTAAGCGTGCTTTCCTAATCTAAACTCAACAATCTATCATATGAGAGCAAGTTCATAGAAGAGGAAACAATTTATGTTTTTGTGAGGAAAAATGAGAATTTTGAAATAATGGCCCGTGTACGTACTCCTCACCTCACGTACACGGTGCCCACACAACATTTAGCATCAGGAATCCTAAAGAGGAAGTCTCCAACACAAAATTAGGCAAGCCACTTACCTCGACTGCTCAAATCAACTCGGAATCACGTTCTTGTCACGAACCAAACTCTGAATGGCCCGAATCTATTCAAATAAATTACATAATGTAAATATCACTACAAGCAACTAGTTCGACTAATAAATTCGAAGCTAAAGCGCGAAATTAGGAATATTTCCGAAAAAGTCCCCCGGGCCCATGTCTCGGAATCGGGTAAAAATCAAAAATTCCGAACACACATTCGCCCACAAGTCTAACCATACCAATTTTACACTAATCCGATACCAAAATCTCGATCAAAACCCAAAAACTTGGCCTAAGAACTTTATCCAAATTTTCCCCAATTTTCCACCAAAATTTCGAAATTAAAGGATGGATTTAAGTGTAGATTCATGGAAATTAGCTTAAACTGAGTAGGAATTACTTATCCAAATTGACCAGGTGAAAATCTCTTCAAAAATCGCACTTTCCTGAGCTCCCAAGTTCAAAATATGAATTATGGCTTAAACCCTCGATTTTGGGTTTTTAAGATTCTGCCCAGCACTTTTTCTTCATTGCGATCGCGGACACCAAGTTGCGATCGCGAAGCACAACCTCACATGCGTCCTCAGAATACTCTACGCGAACGCGATACATTTGCGAACACAATGCTCAACTCACCAGGCCTACGCAATTGCAGTTGGCTTCACGTGACTGCGTAGAGGAACACCTAAAGTCCCAGCCGCCTTATTTTTTCTACGCGAACGCAACAAGGCCCACGCAAACGCAGTGGCCAAGGCTGTCTACCCTATGAGATCGCATTCCATTTCTTACAATCGCCATGAACAAGAATCCTTCCTGGCCTCAATTACTCTACGCGATCGCGGACTCCCTCACGCGATCGCGATGAACAAAAATCTGCTGCACTTACACCAGAAAACCAGCAATCACACACAAGGCTAAAAATGCCCGTTGAGCATTCGAAATACACCCGAGGACCCCGGGACCTCAACCGAACCTACCAAACAGTCCTAATACCTCATCCAAACTTGGTCGAGCCTTCAAAACACATCACATAACACCAAAATCTAGAATTATGCATGGATTCAAGCCTGAGAACTTATGAAATTTCCAAAATCTACAACCGATGCCGAAATACGTCAAAACTAGTCCGAATGACCTCAAATTTTACACACAGGTCATAAATGACACTACAGACCTACTGCCACTCTCGGAATTCCATTCTGAGCCCGATATGAAAATATCACCTATCGGCCGAAATCGCCGAAATTCTAACTTTCGCCAATTCAAGTCTAAATTTACTATAGACCTCGAGAACATATTTCGAACATGATCCTAACCCCTAAATCACCCAACGGACCTAACGGTGTCGACGGAATTCCATTTCGGATCCTTCTTTACACAGTTCCAACTACGGTCTGGTTTCTAAAGCTTAAACTCATATATAGGGACTATGTGTCGAAAAACTCTCTGAATTTTGCAATTAATCATTCCGAAAAGTCCCATAAGCAGATATAAAAGTTGGGAAAGAAGTTATTAGGGGATTGGGGTGCTAACTCTCAAAACGACCGACCGGGTCGTTACATTCTCCCCCTCTTAAGAAAATCGTTCATCCTCGAACGAGTATAGAGACATACCTGAAGCTGTGAAAAGATGAGGGTACTGAATGCACATATCCTGCTCGGTCTCCCAAGTTGCCTCCTAGACCGGCTGACCCCTCCGCTGAACCTTGATTGATGCAATATTTTTTTACCTGAGCTTTCTGACCTGTCTATCTAATATAGCTACTGGCTCCTCAACATATGATAGATCCTTGTCCAATCGGACTGAACTGAACTGAAATCCAAAACTATATTCCAACCATATACTGAAATGATACCAAAAAAAAAATAAAAATTACAATTATAACAAAATAGAAATTTGATATCATTAATAGTTATATTAAATAAACGTACACATTACATAATTGGATGAAATTAAATAAAATCTAACAAAAGTGAAAAAACAATACAAACATGTGTTTCCCACAAACATAACCTAAAAACTAGTTAATTTCAACCGGATCTTCGGGAGTTCCTTGTCCTTTCACTTGCACTTTAAAGACAACAAACAATTGTGCAATTTCAACCAACTCAAATTTAATTAAACAACCCCGCTTGATATCATTATTCATCACACAATATTTCCATCCGTCTTTGAGCCATCTTCGTTCACCAATGTTAATTCTCATAAACCACTCTTTGCCACCATATTGAAGAACCGCGGTGCTATGTGATTCAGGAATGTGCTCGTATAGTCGTTTTGGCATATGCTGCAAACAAAAAGAAAAAAAAATTATTTGAGATTTTAATACAACCAAATCTGTTTGTTTGAAAATATCCGTTTGTTTGAAATTTTAATACAAACAGATTTGGTTGTTTGAAACTTAATATTTTCCAAAACCAAATCGAAACACAAACAGATTTCGTTTCTGCCTCTACTCCAAAACCAAATCGAAACATCACCTATCTCGTTTCTTTTTTTTTTGGTGAAGAGAAATATATTATTAATCATCCCAACAAAACCTGATTACATTTGAAATTTTTTGGTTCTTTTCTGCTTCTTTTCCAAAACTATTTTCGAAAAAACACAAGCATCTTTTGAATTTTTGAATCGAAAAGAAGATTGTATTCGAAAACAAATTTAAAAAAAAAAAAAAACTCATTTACCATATAATCTTTCTTGATGTATGAATCTTTCAGAAGCGCTTCAAATGTTGGATTTTTATCTTCGTCGTTATCATCAAAAGAGTAGTCGGGTGGGGATCGTTTGGCAGCAGTGGGAGAGGGGTCCATGGTTGGTTTCTAGGGTTTATGTAAGAGTGGGGGTATTAAAATATTTTTTGTGTGTATGAATGTGTATAACCCTATATATATATATACACATACACGTCCAACCTAACGTTTTGTGTGTGTGTGAGGGTACTAAAAGTTTTGTGTGTGTGTGAATGTGACCATAAAGTTTAATAAAATGTAGATTTGGAACCTAATTAATATCTATATTTTGCATATGTAGTCCATATTTGACCATATGTATATTGATAAAGTCCAGGTTTGGGATATAATTAGCAATTTAATTATGAAATATAAATAATAAGTAGATATTGATACTAGTTAATTACATTATTGCGCTTTATATATAGTTATATTGAACGTCTATATATGTATATAGTATCCAACATATAATTTCATTCATTAAGGACATACATATATTGATAGAGACCATATAATTACGTTTACTATAGTTCCACTAGTTAATTGACACCGATAGTTATATTTGGGATATAATTAGCAATTTAATTATGAAACATAAATAATAAGTAGATATTGATACTAGTTAATTACATTGTTGCACTTTATATATAGTTACATTGAACGTCTATATATGTATATAGTATCCAACATATAATTTCATTCATTAAGGTCATACGTATATTGATAGCGACCATATATTATGTTTACTATGTTTCCACTAGTTAATTACATTATTGCTATTTATATATAGTTACATTGAACCTCTATACACACACGCGCGCGCGCGCGCGCACACACACACACACATATATATATATATTAGTTATAATCATCATTATACTAAAATCATATTACATGACATTCTTATACTTAAATAATATTAAGTATATATATTAATTATAATCATCATATTATACTAAAATCATATTACATGATGCATTAAAGAAAGAAATCTTTTGATTTAACTGGTCACTGATCGTTTGAAACGTTTGGAGGGAGGGAAAACGTTTGGAGAGAGGGGAAATGTTTGGGGAAAGGATTTTGACTCTCTATATCTAAACATAATTTAACCTACATTCCCTACTCTACAAGCATCACAAATTCTCAAAATATGAATGCTAACGGATGAATTGAAGAGGAATTCTATCCATGGGTTAGGATGAACGTGCCCAGATCGTACCTCAAGTGTGATCATATGGTAAATTCAAAATATTTTTTTTAAACTAACATGATATGATTTTTACCCGATCTTTCTATTACGTTTGTGTAGTTTCTTTCAAAGAGTCTGTCAATATCTTCCTCCTAGTACGGTTAAGACATTACAACGATGTAAAGGGAAGGAGTGGAATGTGACTCTAACAGGTGTTGTTCGAAGAAGACTCGTTAATGGCTGGAAACAATTTGTTGTCGACAACAATCTGAAGAAAGGGAGTGTTCTTCTTTTGGAACTTACAGAGGCTACATCAAGTGCTGTGATATTCGCTGTTGAAGTTCTAGGATAGGAACATCTAATGTTTTTCATGTAGTGACTGTGTTCTACCCTTGTCATTAAAATATTTGTGGATTAATATGATTTTCTTATAATATTGTCTTTTATTTTTCCTTGTATTATTGTTATAACTATTATTTTAAGGAGAGTGAAATTATTGTCTGTGATTTTGCTTGTTATATTTTTTTTTTCATGTTTATGAAAATTATTTTATAAATTTAGTATA
This sequence comes from Nicotiana knightiana, assembly GCA_005239525.1. Lineage (NCBI taxonomy): Eukaryota > Viridiplantae > Streptophyta > Magnoliopsida > Solanales > Solanaceae > Nicotiana > Nicotiana knightiana. The sequence goes on along the minus strand of ML371850.1, from coordinate 19,445 downwards.
AGGAAAAAGACGACTAAAACTTAAACTACTGGGAAGAGGACTGGAAATTACACCTCCTCATCTTCTTTCGGATGTAATAGAACCCAGAACAAAAAAAAATATTAGAAATGTCTTTATTAGTGAGTTGATAAAAACAGAGAATAATTTATTAGTGGTTGTATTCAATATTACAAATACCTCTCTTTGTTAGAATAATATTACAAATATTAGCAGCTAATATTCCATTAAAATCAAACAAATACTATAAGAAAAAAAATTGATATGTTTAAGTTTCATAACACCAAAGTTTATACAAAACAAGCAAAATTTCAAAATCAAAAAGTTTTGGACCAAATAAAACAACAATGCAATTAGGCCTACTGAGAACTCCAAATTTCAGCAATATTCTTTATTATAGTTTCAAGTCTGGTTCGGCATTAAGATCAAACAAGCTTGATTGCGATTGTGTAGCATCAATTTGCTGCAATTAAAATCAAACAAACACTATAAGAAAAGATGATACGTTTAAGTAATAAATCAAATGTAGTCGCAAAATTATACCTCATTCACACCTAGGGAACCATCATGCTCAATGTTTGTACCTCTGCCTTGCGCATTACCCCTACCCTGCATCCACCACTTCTACCAGCACCTCTACCACCATGATTTCCACCAATCCTGCCACCACCCTTGCCATCCCCTCTAACACTAGTTCTTGCGCCATTACTAGCTCCAAATACACCACGCGGCTGTGAACTTGTAAAGTAGTATTCAATTCTTCCTCTATATCGATTCAAACGCGGCCTGCCATATGAATTAGTGTACTGGGATCTCGTAGAGTTGTCCTTCAGTTTCATCTGAGTCATCCTGGTCGGGGTTTGGCACGAACATTTCGTCGTCCCAGTTTTGAAGATCATGCACCATCTTCTTCAAATTAGGCTTAACATATTGAACCTTCACGCTAGTGCCCAGTGCTATATTACAAGCCATGTCAAAATACTTCAACATGCTCCTGTATATCTTGTACTCAGGAATCATGTTTGGGTAACCAACTTGATGGAACCAATTCAAGTGTGGCCTAATAACATCGCTTCTCCATCTTGTCAGTATATACCTTTCATCAATTTTATCAATCTTCTTGTGCGACAAGATCTTGAGTATATGGAAACATAGTATACCTCTAGACTCGAACCATTTGCAGCCACGACTAAAATAATCGCCGATAGGTATATATTTAACAGTGTACTCAACTGGATTTCCATCATTTTTTACAACTGAATAATCACTAACGATGAATTTCTCAACACCAGGGACAACTTGATGATCGTCGGAGCTGCTGACTTCACAATGATACAATTTCCTTAGCTCTGTCTTAGAAAATTCATACACTGTACACGTATAACACTGAATTTCCTGCTCCTCCCACTTGAACATTGACTCACACACAATTTGAAAGCCCTTTGACATGTATTCTTCTTCCAACTCTTTCTCATGCTTAGTTCTTATAGCTAACTCATATTGGTGAACAAACATTCTAAGAGTGCTTTGACGGGTAATATATCCATCAAAGAACGCATGCATCCCCTCACTTCTTTGCGTAGATAGCATGCCAGCCAAAAAATACGCATCAAGGTACACATCGAACTAATTCCTTGTATGCAAATTATACCTTGCAATATATTCTGTCCATTTTATCTCAAAAACTTCAACAGTAATGCTATCAAGGACCATGGATTTGAATTCTCCACGTGCAATTTTAGAAGGACGAACACCACTTAAGTAAAGAGGCAACTTTGAAAATATATGCCAAATACAATACCTTAATGGTCTGACACTGATCAATTATGATCGCATCTGGATGAACATTTCCCATGTCCTCAAGCCAAGTTCTAAAAACCATTTATAGCTATCTATATCTTTACGAGACATGAGAACACATCCTAGTAAAATGGACTGTCTATAGTGATTGATGCTAACAAATGTAGCACATGGCATATTATATCGATTCACAAGGTACGTCGTATCAAAGCATATCACATCATGGAATTGCTCATACGCTGCCTTACAGTATGAATGGACCCATACCACATTTCGCAGCCTACCAATATTATCAACGTCTATTGAATAGAAAAAGTCCCTATCCTTTACCTGCATTTCATGAAAAAAGTTGAGTAGCGACTGTGCGTCCCCTTCTTTCATTTCAAATTCCTACTCTTCAAAATATAATTTCTACAATCCTTTTGAGTGCAACCCAAATTTTTAGGTCCACCACGTTGAACCTCAGCAAACCTAATACTCTTGGAGGGTCTAATGCCAGATAAATCGTGAGCTACAAGATCCCTCTTCAAAGAATCACAAACGGACCTATGCCTAACCATCCGTCGCGATATGTATGGGAGAAAGTCATGATTGTGATCGTGAACGACCTTAGAGACGCGCCAACAACCATAATCAACCAAAACAGCAGCGAGCCCAACTTTACAATTGTTACTCTTGGTGGTAAACTTGGTTCTGCGAATCCAAGCCCTATCACAACAGTAAATTACGTACTTGGCAGTGGCACCACCCTTCTTGTTGGAATTTCTTTTGACGACGGAGAATCCTTTCGTTCGTACATATTCTTTGTAGAATGAAAACAAAGAATCTTTATATCTAGATCGCATTCCAGAGATAGGACCTACAACTACATCCTCTTCAGTGAATTCATTCTCCACTTCCCGATCAACATCACATAACTCTAACTCATTCCCTAAAACCTGCTCCTCATCATCGTTAGTTTCTCCGTGATATTCTCCATCGTGTTCTTCTTCTTCTTCTTCATCATCATCATCATCATCATCATCATAATCATCTAAGTGCACATCATTGTTGAAACTGCCGTGAGAATCAACATTGACCCATTCGTATTCATTCAACAAACTATATCGTCCGATGTCATCCCTAAAGATCTATACAACTCGTCCCTAACCCGATCAAACCTAGTTTGTTGGTTCATATTCGTGGTTGTTGTATTTATATTATGTTCATTTGGATTCATATTTTCTTGCACCACCGAATTTTCTTAGTTTGAATCCATTTTTAGAAAAGGAGAAAGTGTTCACTTTACTTGGTTTGATATGAAGGAAGTATAATAAATCGTATACCGTATTTGTTTTTAAGAAAGGAATAAAATAAATAATCTGTATACACACTAAATCGTATAATTTTTATAAATATAAAATACACATAAATATAATGGAAATACAAATATAATACACAAGAGTTTTCAGCTCCCAACATTTAATTTTCGCATACTTCAAGGCTTGAGATTTAATTTTGTGTTTTGGAGGGAAAAATGTAGGCTAATTAGTTATGGGGTCTTGGGTGTCTTTTCACTGGTATGACCAAAAGTGGGTCACACCAGTTTGGCTGTTTAGCATCAATCCCTTTTTATATGCTGTTTTTCAGTTCAGAAAATACCAAGTTACGAACCGAAACATTGACGGAAAACAATGAATATAAGATATGGTTTCTTGAATTTTAGTGCTTTTCTTGTTTTCTTAGGTATGGACGCAAGATTGCTAGTTTAGTTAAACTTTCAAAATCCAACTATTTTGAAATGTATTTTTTATTAAAAGCATTTTGAAATTGTAATCAGTAGCGGAGCTAGAAGTCCGGGTACAGGTTTGATCAAACTCAATAGCTTTTGATCAAATAATATATTTGTGTTAGGAAAATTAATTGAATATATACAAATTACAAATTTAGAACCCAGTATTAACACTTGAAGTTGTCGTTCTAAAGTTTAAAACTTATAAAGTTTAAATGATGGCTCCGCCTCTTATTGTAACAGTTATTCATCAAATCATTGAAACGATGCATTTGTTAATAATAAAAGTACGAAAAGTACATAAGATGCACACTATACTTGTCCAAAAAAATCAGCTTCACATTTAGGGGTCGTTTGGTTGGAATACAATTTATACCGGTATAAATTATGCCGGTATAAGTTATATTGGGATACGTTATATTGAGATTAGTTATGCTGGGATTGGTTTTTATTCATTGTTTGGTATGTTGTATTAAGAATGACAATTGCATAATTTCTAAGAAGAAGGTGTAAGTTATACCGGTGCTAATTACCCCTCCTTCTATAAGGTATAAGTTATCCCAGTGTTAAAATAATACCAGGATAACTTATACCTAGTTTGCTAACCAAACATGGTATTAAGGTGGTATTAAATTTTTATACTACCCTTATACCTTCTTATACCTCATACCAAACGAACCCTTAAAGTTTATGGTGACCTCTCTTTACTTGTCCAAAGTAAATTTAATACCACCATGTGAAGCATAATACCACTTTTACGGTGTCAGGTGCTCAACGACTGCATTCCACATAAGTGCCACATCAGCTTCACGTCAGAAATATAATAAGTTTATGTCTTTTATTTTTTTTTCTTCTTTCTTTTCATTTACACATTTTTCTTTTTTCTTTTTCTTTCTCACCCACTATCAAACCTCCGTAACAACTAAAATTTATGGTCTTCAAATTGATTCCAACTAAAATTCAAAAGACCTCTCATCAATTCCCGAACCCAGCCATCCAAACATTGAATCTTAGGGCTAATCTTCCGTTTACCAGTTCAATTTTAAAACCTTGGTTGCTTTTCAATGAGGATATTAATTGGCTTGAAAAAAAATAATTTTTAAAAAATTAATTTAATATACAAAAAAATTAATATAAGTGGTGACGGAAAAAAAGGTTTGGGGCGGGAAGACGAAGAAAGAAAGAGGAAGACAAGAAAATTAGGTTTTTAGGAAAGGTGGATGTGAAATTGGAAGAAAAGGAGTGAGTGTTTAGGTGGTGAAGAAAGGAGAGGCGACAGGGAGTCCAAGAAAGTTTATTCTTGTAAAAAAATAAATTTTTAAAATTTAATTCTAATAATATGCACCTTTTTATTTTTATTTTATATTTTGCCATATAAGCTTTTTGGGTAGCTATTAAATTTACTTTGGATAAGTATATGGAGGTAATAAAACGCATGTAAAGATTAAGTGGGAAATTAATTTTTTCGGATAAGTACATGGTACATTCTATTTATTTTCCCTTAAATGTAGTTTGTATGTGATCAACTTTTCAAAATAATTTATACTTTTAAGCGTCAACTTATGAAAAGAAATATGTACATGTTTACTTTTTTATTTAATATTTATTTAAAATAAAAAAAAGTTTATTATTTATTGTTAGAGATATAAATTAAAGTATTTTACTCTTTTGGTATTAAAACAAAGATATTTGGAGAAAAAAAAAGTTATGTACTTGCAATTACTTGCGATATATATTTTTATCAAATTTTGAGCTCTTACTATAATACTTTTAAACCTACACACAAAAACCATCCGTTTAATACTTTCTGTTGATTCATTGTTTACAATTTATATCGAAGTTATAGATGAAAGAAAATGTGTGTATAACCCTAACCAATTGTTTACCCGTAAAATGATACAATTAAATTTGTAACGCGGTTTATAGACAAGCGAATCGATTTAATCTCAAAATGATAAATAAATCAAATAAAATGCAAAACTTAGCGTTGAATTCGAGATAAGACAACAAATAACTTGGTTCCGGGAGCAGAGCTTCCGAAGGTACTAATGCGAATATCAATGGACAAGAAATAAAATATTATTGAGCTTTTTAATAGTATACATCATATTTATGTCAGAAAATTTGTGTCACTTACAATAACTGTTGTAGTCACTATTATAGCTATACCTAGGGAACAAGGTCCTAGGATCAAGCCCCTCTTAAATGACAATTATGGGGTCCACTGATGAATATGTAATGACACACTATGAATGTCAAATTTTTTTATAACGGACTGTGTATTTAATACTGGAGAATATTTCTCATCGAATGCCCTCGGGTGGCAAACATTCGTTTGTCTTCATTAGCAACATTCCCTTCGGGTCTTTCCGGTGCCAACTGAAGTTGTTGTCCCCGATCTTGATTTCTACTTGCCTTGCTTTCCGCCTGTCTTCGGTTCCACGTATCGCTCTATTATTCGAGTATTTAATATGAACTGATTTTACTTATACATATAGTCTTCATGCTTTCTAGTGGCACATCATTTGTGTCATCAGGATGTTCGTGAAGATACCTTTCTTGGCCGAAAATTTTCTGATCACTTCGGAAAATCTTCTGACGCTTGATTAGACACACGTCCCTCCTCATTTAATGCCCCGAACACGCGTTACTCAATGATTTAGCAATACTTTCACCGATTCTCGAGGTAATTATAGCCATGATTTTAGTCGCATATTCCTTTACTTATACGCCTTATTCTTCTCTTTTTACACTTCCCAGTCTTTCAGATTCTCTCAACTTCTTTGCACTCAACTTTCTCTTGCTTTCACCCTTCTTTAATCTTCTTCTTCAAATAACTTTCATTATCTTCTGCTAACCATGGCTTCCTCCTCCGAACTTAAGATCTCTAAAAAATAAAGAAAGCACTAATGATGCTGCCCCTCCTACGGTGAGCACCATCATTCCCAGAAGGCTCAGTACAATCAAGGATTTTGAAGAGAAGTTTCCTTCTACTAACTCTCGTACATGGGCTGTTGAAGTATAGTCTTCTTCATCTGTCCTTCTAGCATTCCTACTGTGAAGGAGGACTATGGTTGCCATGATCTGAACATCATTTCTCCCGATCTGGCGGAGCGAGTAAGGTTTTACGTATGTTTTCACGTACCCCTTCACTTCGGGCCCATTCTTCTTGAGCGAGGGACTTGACCCCATAATATTGGATTTCTTCTGACGGTATGAAGTGTGCTTGGCACAGGTGAACCCCTCTGTGTGGAAGACAATAGCCTGTCTATGGCGGCTATGCCAGGAGATGGTGGAAGACCTCTCCTTGGCCCATATGATGAACCCTTACTCCCCCAAGGTTTTTCGTGGGGGAGTAATAAGCTTTAGCAAATGTGGTCACCATGCTTTGTTCACCAGCATGGATGATGACAACGATCGTGGATGGATGGAGCGGTTCATTGTAGTTGCCACCAGATACATCATCCCGGCCACAACTCCATATTTCCTTGAGTTAGGGACTCGTACACGTACGTTTAATGTCTGTCCTTTTTCTGATTAAAGGTTGTTTCTTGTTGTCACTAATCCTTCTCTTTTATTTATTCCATCAACTCGGTGGACACCACTAAGGGTTAAAGGCTTGGACCAGTGGATCTAGAAGATTTTGGATATTACCACGCCTAAGACCCACGGGTAGAAAGAACCAGCCCTCAAATACGGGTGGAAGGCAAAAAATCATGGTAAGTTAATTCTCAAACTAATCTTGTTTTTTCCTCATGTATAAGAAAATTGGTTAACTTCTGTTTCCATTGAATTCAAGTCTTCCGCAAGGCTCTGTTACCATCCCCGAGAAGGATGATTTTGGCTGATCCCACAGAGGTTGCGAGATTGCTAAAGGAGGCCTTCACCCGAACAGGCATCATCGGACCCGCTTCTGGTGTAGGTGCTTCCTTTCGGAGTCCCCGACTGGAGAGCAAGAAAACAAAAAGGTGGTGCTCTTCCTCGGCCAAGGGAAAAATTAAAAAGGTGAAGAGCATCACGCCTGATCCAACCGCAGCCAGTGTGATGATTCATGATGATGAAGAAGCTAGTGATGACGGGGCTTCCCTACAGAGGAGAAGACAACCTTCATCAGCTCGACAAAATGCTCAATCTGAAGAGCTAATAACACCAACCGAGGATGATGTCCAAGCGCTCTGGAAGAGTGCGATATAGTGGAGCTGCCAAAGCTGCCAAAGCCGGTGAGTTGGAGGTCGCTATTGTCGCAGAGCGAGTAGGAGGTGATGGCCCTTAGTCAAGAGGTCTCCCTATTAAATGTACAATTTCAAGAGGCCAAGGCTAAATGTTCTAAGGTACAAAATGATGTTCTTGCTACTGTCGCGTGTGAGGCTGACTCTACTGAGAGACTGAATAATTTGGAGGCACCCTTGGACTCCAAAACTGAAGATGATGCTGCTGTTGAGGAGAAGTGTGCTAAGATGTAAGAGAAGTATAAGAAGGTCATGAAGCACAATAAGGTTCATATATTTACTATCCGTGACCTTGATCTTAGAGGTTGATCAACTTAAGTTAGAGCTCCAGAGTCAAGCGGATTCCCTCATTGCTGAAAAAACACATTCTGTGTATAGCATGAGGAGAAGACCTTGGAAGAGGTCAAAGCAGGAATCGTTGATTTTGATGCCGAGATTGCCAAGGCCCGTGAACTGGAGTTAACTACTTGAATGGGCCTCCCGATTCAACATGATGCAACTGACTCTTCTGGTTCCGATTCCACGTTCTTGGGAACTGAGGAGGAACTTGAAAGGGATGGTGATGAAGGTCAAGGTCCCGAGTCGGTGGCAGATCCGCCTACTTCTCCTGGGGGCACAAATGCTTATCTTTCTCCAAATTTTGGGGAAATAGTAGTTTAGTTTTTTTTCTTTCTTTCCCTTTTTTTTATTTTCATACTTTTGTACTTGTGCTACTTAGCACATTTGTTATATAAAAGTGTTTTTTGTCTAAGCATTGCACAAATTTTACTTTTTAGTGTCGAGTTATGCAAGGCTTCAGGTGCATTTTTCCCTGATGGCATTTGGGTTCCAGGTAGAAGTTCTTCCAGAACCAACCCTTTTCTATGATGGTTTCATAAGAGAGGGCCCTCTTATGTTTATGGTGCTCTTGAAGAGGACGTCTCCAATTCATTCCAGTACTAGCGTTTGAAGTACTTGATTAACTTTCAAATGATAAAATTAATTCATCATTTGGACAAGTAAGAAGATAAAAATAAAAGGACTTTACTTTACTCTTTCCATTTTCAAAAGTACATAAGCATTTCTGAAAAGAAATTGCCATTACTTGCGGCTAATTTGTACAACTTGTTTCTAGGGGGCTAGCCGCGCAGTCCCCGGTCCCGATGATACATCTTTGTTCCCAAATTTTGTTGTCCTGGTTTATGTGGCAGTCAGGTTTCCATATTCTCATATCGTTACCCCCCAATGTTCGAATGCGAAGAATGCGAATTTGAATACTGGAAGTCTCTTTCCTTTGATGATTTCACTAGTGAACGGCTAGATAATCTTTGGTCAGATAGTAAGATTCATATACCGTTAGGAAATTTGCTACCGAGCCAAAGATTATCTAACCACCCCCAATGGCTTGTGGTGAAGAGGCACTCATGAACTATCAGATAACTTTTGGTCCGATAGCAAGCTTTGTTTCCCATTAAGAACTTTGCTATCAAGCCAAAGACTACTTAACCATTCCGTAGTGGTTTGTTTCTTCCATGCCTTGTCGTTTAAAGGTCTTATTTTTGCTGGTGGTATTTCCTTCGTAGTATGATTTCGTTGCTGCCTAGTTAAAAACCTTGCTAGGAAAACCTAATTGGCACAAAAACTGGATGAAGGAAAAAAGAGTGCAGCACATACTTTCAGTATAAGCGGTACCCATCCACAATAGTACCTTTTGAGGTGTGGCATATTCCAGTTTCTTGGCAATTTTAATCCATCTCAATTTTCCAATTCATATGGTCCTTTTTCGGTCACAACTGAAACCCAGTAGGGGCCTTCCCATGTCGGACCTAACTTTCTTGCATTGAGATCTTGGATGTTTTGAGTCACTTTGCTTAAACTAAACTCTCCCACTTTGAAATAATAGATATTGGCTCTTCGATTATAGTATTTTTCATTCTTTGTTCTTGAGCCACCATCCTTATGTTTTCCAAGTCCCTGCATTCATCGAGAAACTCCAATCTAACCAACAACGTTTCGTTGTTTGGTTCTTCGTCCGCTCGAAAGTATCTCATGGTAGGTTCTCCCACTTTCACCGGGATCAGGGCCTCTACTCCGTATACGAGAGAGAAAGGTGTCTCTCCCGTGGTTGACTTGGTAGTTGTTCGGTATGCCCAAAGCACTCCCGGTAACTCTTCAGGCCATTTGCCTTTGGCTGCTTCCAATCTCTTTTTGTGATTTTGAATAATCACTTTGTTAGTCGATTCCTCTTGGTTGTTTGCTCTCGGGTGGTATAGCGACGATGTGATTCTTTTGATTTTCAAGTCTTTAAGGACGTTTTGTGACCTTTGAGCGTATAAATTGTGGCATGTTGTCTCAGGCCATCTTCTTTGGTATCCTAAACTTGCAAAATATGTTTTCTCACAGGAAATCGACCACTTCGCGCTCACCGATTTTCTAGTAAGGACCTGCTTCAACCCACTTAGAAAAGTAGTCAGCTAAAATAAAAATAAATCTTACTTTTCGGGAGCCGACGGCAGCGGACCTACTATATCCATCCCCCATTTCATGAATGGACAAGGCGACAATACCGAATGCAATATTTTTGCTAGTTGATTCACCAACGGCACATGGCATTGACACTTGTTGCATTTCTGAACAAATGCCTTAGCGACTTGTTCCATTCTGGGCCAGTAATATCCTTCCCTGATTAGCTTTAATACTAACGAGTCCGCACCCGAGTGATTTCCACAAATTCCTTCATGAACTTCTCTCATGACGTAATTAGCTTCGAAGGATCTTAAACAACGGGCCATCGGGCATGGGATAGAATTTCTATATAACTTGCCTCCATTGAATCGGTAACGAGCTGCTTTAGTTCGGAGTGCCCGGGATGCCTTGGGGTCTTTGTGTAGTTAGTCATGCTCAAGATAGTCATTGATCTCATTTCTCCAGTCCCAGATCAAATTGGTTGCATTTACTTTAATAACTGTCCACATCCAATACCAAATGCATGAGTTGTACGATTGTACCGGAGTCAGATCCCTTCATTTCTGTGGACGAGCCCAGGTTAGCCAGTGTGTCTGCTTCTATGTTTTCTTCCCTCAGGATGTGGGTTATTGACCATTCCCTGAACCGTGCTAGTAGAGTCTGGACGTTTACTACATTACTGCATGTGTTCCTCTTTGGTGTCGAAGATCTCGTATACTTGATTTACTACCAGTTGGGAATCGCATTTTAATTCAATGACCTCGGAATCTCTTCCCCAGGCCAGCTCAAGTCCTGCAATGAAAGCCTCATACTCAGCTCATTGTTAGTCAAGGGAACAGTTCTTATGGCCTGCCTCAGGGTTTCTCCCAAGGGCGCAATTAGTACTACCCCAAGCCAAGACCCTTTCACATTGGAATCTCTGTCTACAAAATAGGGTCCAGACTCTCGATGTCATTTCTGACACCATTACCACTTCTTTGGTGGCCAAAGGAATCGGCCAAAACTTGTGATTTGGTCGCAATGCTGGGTTTATATTCTATGTAAAATTCATTCATTTCGACTGCTCGTTTCGCCAGTCAGCCTGAAAATTCAGGTTTGTGAAGGATCCTCAAGGGAAAGGTTGTAACCGCGATTATCGGGTGGCACTGAAAATAGGGCATAAGATTTCGAGTGGAAACTACAAGAGCTAAGGACAATTTTTGAGGTGTGAGTAGGGAGTAGCGAGTTTTCGAGGTGTGAGTAGCGAGTAGCAAGTTTTCGAGGTGTGAGTAGCGACTAAAACGGTACTTACCGCTACCTTCGAGAGCGCTAAGCAAATTAGCAATTGTCTGCCTTCCTCTGATTTTGATAGTAACGGAGGGCTCGATAAATACCTTTTCAAATATTTCAAGGCATGCTGACGTTCTGGAGTCCATTTGAAGTTGTTCTTCTTTTTCAGAAGTGAGAAAAAGTGATGGCATTTTTCTGAAGATCAGGAGATGAACCTGCTTAAAGAGGCCAGTCTTCTAACCTCCGAACCTCATTCACATTTGATAGCTAGTCGGGAATGTCCTCAATGGATTTAATTTTATCGAGATTGACTTCGATCCCCCTTTGTGACACAAGGAAACCTAAGAACTTACTGGAGCGGACTCCGAATGCATACTTTTCGAGGTTAAGCTTCATATTGTGCTTCTTTAGCATGTCGAAGGTTTCTTGGAGGTGCTTCATATGATCACCTGCATTCAAGAGCTTAACCAACATATCATCTATGTAAACTTCCATTGTTTTCCTATTTGCTTTTCGCACATTTTGTTCACAAGCCTCTAGTAAGTGGCTCCGATGTTCTTAAACCCGAAGGGCATCACATTGTAACAATATGTGCCAAAGTTCATTATGAACGAAGTCTTTTTCTGATCCTCCGGGTTCATTTTATTTAGTTGTACCTGGAATAGGCATCAAGGAAACTCATCAACTCATGCTTTGTCGTCGCATCAATCATTTGATTAATGTTTGGCAATGGGAACGAGTCTTTTGGGCACGCCTTATTCAGATATGCACATGAGAAATTTATTATTCTTTTTGGAACTAATACTATGTTAGATAGCGAGTCGGGATAGTTTTACCTACCTGATTGAACTGTTATGAAGCAATCGAGTTACCTCTTCTTTGACAAACCTATTTCTGACCTCGGCAATAGGGCATTTCTTCTGTCTTACCGGAGGGATGTTGGATCTAGGATTAACTTGTCACGACCATCTATAGCGGGATGCCTTTCATATTCGCATGCGACCATGAAAAATAATCAACATTAACTTTAAGAAATTATATAAATCCTGACCTGAGCTTGGGGTTGATTCCTGTCCCCAAGTGGAATTTCCTCTCCAAGAACTTCTCGAACAATGCAACTTGTTCGAGTTCTTCCGTTGTGGATTTGGTTGCGTCTGTTTCTTCTGCTACCTAAAAATAACTTGGTACCTGATAGGATTTTGATGACTCCCCCCATTTGCCGACTTCATTTAGCTCAGTAGCAAGCGTCGATCCTTGTAATTGCTATGTTGCATGATCCTTCCATGTGCTACAGGAAACCGAGATCACATTCATCTTCCTTGCCGCCTGTTGATCTCCTCTTATTTGTTTAATTTCCTCTGGAGTTGGGAATTTCAGAATTTGATGGTATGTTGACGACACAACCTTGTACTACTTCAAATAAGGTCCTCTTCATGACCACTTCGGCATTTGTCGTAAGCAGAGTCTCCCCTCGGGTTTTCGCACTCACTAAGTTGAACCCGTCGAGGAGATTTGTGGCCGAAATGATGCTTCCGATTAGCTTGGCTTGTTCCAGTGTTCTCCATTGGATAATATTGGCTAAATTCCGCGGGTCCACCAACACACGTTTAATTTTAAAATCTAAAACATTAAGAGAATTACCAGGGCATCGTTGTGCAGTAGTAGGATTCTATCTGCGTCCTCTTCCGTGAAGGTGATATAGTCCTCGGTGACTTTTCAGAGTCTTTAGCTATGTTTCACCGATATCTTTGTCTTTAATGCGGCTAAAAAGGTTACACTATTAATCTCGTTCCCTATGAAAATCATGTTGATTGTTAGACATGGAGGATCTTCTCCCGTCTTTGAGGGTTCCATATTATCCCGGTTGCGGCCGTAATTATTTTTAGCTCGGTCGCTTAAGAACTCTCTTAGATGGACATTTTTCAGCAATGTTGCCACCTCCTCGCGCAAATTTTGGTAGTCCCCAGTCCGATGGTCGTTAGTCCCATGATACTCACACCATAGATTAGGATCCCTATGACTAGGATTGGATCTCATCGGCCTCGACAACTGTGCTTCCTTAACGATCCTCATCATCGATACCAGCTCCACCACACTAACATTGAAATTCTACTCGGTCAACATGTGGTAGGTGGAGTCCTGAGACCTGACGTCTCGTTGTCCTGCAACGATCTGTTATTCCAGCCACGGTCGACTATTCTCTCGGTAGAGAACTGCCTATAGATCGAAAACCTCTGCCGCGTCATTCGGCCCTTTCGTAGGGCAAAAATCGACCTTTAGAAGACTATCGATCTGCGTCAAAATCATCCTTCAACTTTTCCTTATTCTTCTCTCAGTCCCGACCCTTGGTTGATGCCGGGAAACCGAGTTGGTAATCTTCTATTCTTATCTTTGATTCATAGTGATTGCGTATATCTGCCCATGTTGTTGCCTATAACTCGAGAAAACTTTCTTTCAATTTTCGAGAAACGTCAGAGCTCCTCGAGTTCAGCCCCTTAGTAAATGCCTCAACGACCCATTCATCTGGCACGACTGGTAGCAACATCCTTTCCTTAAATCTAGCAACGATCTCTCGCAGCAGTTCTGACTCTCTTTACGCAATTCTAAATATGCCGGTCTTTCGGGATTGCACCTTCTTGGCCCTAGCATGGGCCTTGATAAATGAATCCGTGAGCATCTTTAAGGAATAAATTGGGTGCTCGGGTAAAAGTGAATACCATGTTAGGTCCCACTTCGTGAGGGTCATCCCCAACTTCTTCAGAAAGACTGACTCAATCTCGTGTGGAGATAAGTCGTTTCCTTTCACTATTATTGTGTAGGTGGTGATGTGCTCCTGAGGATCCGAAGTCCCATCATATTTTGGCACATCTGAAATTTTGAACTGCTTTAGAATTAGCACCAGTGCCGCGCTTGGTTTGAACGACAACTGAGTGTATTTCTTTGAGTCCAGCCCTTTCAACACTAGCGGTGCACTCAAGAATTGGTCCATTCGGGCGCTTATTTCCCTCATATTTCGCATGAGTTTGGATTTAAAGGGATCATTCCTGTTATGGTTACCAAATTCGTTGCAGTTCCCTCTGGCCCCGTCGAAGTCGATCTCACCCCTCGGGATGTGGTTATCCACCCTTTGTGCTGTTTGGTTTGCAGGAGCACCGGGAGGAACTAGACCTCTTCCATTCGCATTTTTGAAATCAACTTTGTCATGACCTGATCTTGTCGCGAGATATGGCCCATAATAGCCTTTTGTTGTACCCTCAGGATTCTCATTGTTTTCGCAACATGCTTGTCTTCAGCATCATTAGGAGTTGCCTCCCGAACGTGTCGTGGATATTTCATGCCATGAAAAGGCATGGTTACATCCTCCTCGTCACGGGTATCACTAATCGAATCTTCGTGTCGAGGATAATTTCCTTGGGCCTCAACGTTGTGTGTGATTCTGACATCGTTATCTGCCATTTTATTATCTTTTGCTAAGAGACAAAGAACTATTTACCCATAAAAGTGTAATGACCCGATTGGTCATTTTTCTTTTTAGAATCCCATTCTCCTAAATGAGACTCCCCATATGTTCTTTTACTATTTTATGACTTGCGGGGATGGTTAGTTTGGGATTTGGAAGGGTTCGGGTTGAAATCGGAGCACTTAACTTCTTAAGGTTGGCTAAAAAAAGATAAGTT
Organism: Nicotiana knightiana; assembly: GCA_005239525.1. Taxonomy (NCBI): domain Eukaryota; kingdom Viridiplantae; phylum Streptophyta; class Magnoliopsida; order Solanales; family Solanaceae; genus Nicotiana; species Nicotiana knightiana. The sequence goes on along the minus strand of ML371850.1, from coordinate 4,257 downwards.
TTACTTGAGTAAACGACCTGGGGAATGGGATTTGAAGGTTCTAATAGGTTTGTATGATGATTTTGGACTTGGGCGTATGTTTGGGCCGGGTTTTGGATGACCCGAGAACATCTCAACGCTTAATGTTGAAAGTTGGCTTATTGAAGGTTTAAAGGTTCTTTAAATTTGGTTTGGAGTAGGTTTTGGTTTTATCGGGGTCCATTTGGGATTCTAGACATAGGAATAGTTTTGTATGGTGATTTGAGACTAGCACGCAAAATTTGGTGTCATTCCGAGTAGTTTAGGTATGATTCGCTGCATTTAGAGCAAGTTGGAAGAACTTTAAGTTCATAATGTTGATTTGATTTGGCTTGGGGTGTGATTCTTAGTTTTGGTGTTGTTTTCCATGTTCTGAGGGTTCGATCAAGTCCATCTCATGTTTACGGACTTCTTGGTATGTTTGGACGAGGCCTCGGGGGCTTAGGGCGCAATCCGAATGACGCACAGATTGATTTAGGACTAAAAGGGCTGTTGGTGCAACAATTCTGGTGTGCCCGCACTTGAGAGCCTTTGGCCGCAGGTGCGAGCCTGCAGATGTGTGATTTTGGCCACAGAAGAGGCTTTGGAGCAGTTGGCCAGTGGTCCGCAGAAGCAAAGAGGTGTGCATAGAAGCGGCCTCGCTTATGCGATGACGAGCCGCATGTGCGAGTTGGTCGCAGATGCGCCGCAAGGACCGCAGAAGCGGGACCCCATCCGCAGCAGCGGCCAACGCTGGGCCTGAGAGATTCTACTTAAAGGACCTAGTACCACAGAAGCAGTACCGCAAATGCGGCCCAGTAATCGCAGATGCGAAAGTTCTGCTGGGCATAACCTTCACCTAAGTCGGGACTCAAACATTTTGGGTTCATTTATTGCATTCCTTGAACGATTTTTGGAGCTCTTGGAGAAGGGTTTTTGCCTAGAACTTTGAGGTAAGTAATTTTTATATAATATGAGTTAAATACATAGACTATGGGTAGATTTTAACATGTAAAATTTGTTAAATCATTATTTAGATGAAAAACCTAGGTTTTGATAAAAATGGGATTTAACCATGAAAATGGTTATGGAATTGAGTGAAAATTATATATTGGAGTTCGTGAGGTTATGAGTAACAAGTTTCTTGAAAAAATTTCGGAATCTAGGCATGTGGGCTGGGGATGAATTTTAGGAATCCTCGGTTGGGTAATCACTCTAATAGTTAGAATATGAACTTTTAAACATGTATTGATTAATTTATACAACATTTGACTAGTTTCGGATTGTTCGGTACCGATTTGAGGTTTTAAAGTGAATTTGAGGCCAGAAAGTGATCTTTGAGACGAGGTAAGTCTCTTGTATAACCTTGTAAGAGGGAATTTACCCCATAGGTGATTTAAACTAATATTTTCTTCTAATTGTGGAGGCTATGTACGCACGAGGTGACAAGAGTCTGTACGTAACTACTATTTATGCTTTTGTCCGGGTACTTTAGGACCCAAATCATGAATTAGTTGTAATATTTGCACCCTACTTGTTAATTAAAGTGCCTAAATTATATTAGAAATTGTTAGAGTAATTTTAAAAGAACGAATTTCACTTGCTTGAACTGTGAGTGGATTACTTGACTGTAAATGGAAATTGTATCACATTGTGTATTAGCCTTGTTATAACGTTTAAGTCAAATGCTTATAAAGTGTCCTCTCTTCTTGTGGAGCGGGCCGAACGCCTCTGCAGTGGATAGATGCATCTATGGTTCATTCCGTATGAACCTTGACAGTGTACACGTTATTCTGGATCGGGTCTTACGTCCTCGACATAATCGTGCGTGATAGTACTTGGATTTTAATTATTTATTTGATATCATTTCATGTCTTGAGAGGTTAAAATAACATCGGACAAGAAATTATTTGAGATTTATCATGTGTAAAGGAATTATTTATTTCCTGGTTGTTATTGAACTGCTATAGTTGTTTATGTCACACCTCCTTTTTTATACGCCCCAAAGGGGGTATGGGAGTTTTTCCACTTAAAGTGACATTATTCGAAATGGGAATATTTTATTTTTATTAGAGTCGCCACTTGGAATAGTTTATTTGGTGTCCCAAGTCACCGGTTTAAATCCCAAATTGAGGAATTTTGACTCTGTTTAAATTGTCTGCGAACCAGAAATCCGGGTAAGGAATTCTGTTAACCCGGGAGAAGGTGTTAGGCACTCCCGAATTCCGTGGTTCTAGCACGGTCGCTTAATGATTAAACTTGGCTTAAATTGTTTAATTACTCACTTTTAGGATATATTTGTATTTTTAACCTTTCTTATTATTCGATTATTTAAATAATTAACTCAATACGAGTCACGCGTACGCATACTCGTTTAGTTCGACGTGTCAAGAATCATGTCACGCGTATGATGCAAGACTAAATTGCATAGTTGAATCATATAATATACCATGCATAAAATATACTTGTTAAGTGCTTAATGAAGTTTATTTCATGTATAGGTGAAGTGGAGATGAAATTGAGCTAAAAGGATGCAACTACGTCGGAACATACGTAAAAGGAGACACCCGGGCGATAGCCGGACGACAAAACCAAACAACTATGGCCCTGCCTGGCGTTAGCCAGGCGTTAGGGCTGAAACGCCAGGCCAGGGCTGGCGTTTCAGCCCTAACGCCTGGCTAACGCCAGGCCAGGGCTGGCGTTTCAGCCCTAACGCCTGGCTAACGCCAGGCCAGGGCTGGCGTTTCAGCCCTAACGCCTGGCTAACGCCAGGCCAGGGCTGGCGTTTCAGCCCTAACGCCTGGCTAACGCCAGGCCAGGGCTGGCGTTTCAGCCCTAACGCCTGGCTAACGCCAGGCCAGGGCTGGCGTTTCAGCCCTGGCCTGGCGTTAGCCAGGCGTTAAGGCTGAAACGCCAGGGTCCCCAGTTTGGTAGAAAAGCCGAGTTTTGAAAAAATTAAGTGCTTCTCAATTGAAATAAAGGTCTCCTATACGTTAAAGGTTGATCCTAAGCTTGTAAAGAAACTCCACAACTAAAATATTCCAATCATATAACATTTATGTATTCAATTTTAGCTTGCTAAAAATCTTGTCACGCGTACGTGTACATAATTAATAGCATTTAATTACTTAAGAAAAAAAAATTCCAAAGCCGCGCGAACGCGTACTAACAGTGCATAGTTTAGTTATTTGGATCAACGACTTATTCTGCATTAAAACCAGTAGCCACTCAATTAACGACTAATATTTCCCGGGATTATTTTGATTGAAACACTACCCAATACTTACACGCTAAATGCTGATACTAATCAACACAGAGCC
>ML371849.1:82660-115487 GCA_005239525.1 Nicotiana knightiana | reverse complement strand
CAGAGTCATTTATTAAACACCTACAATTGATAGCAAGACCACTACTTATGAAAACAAAATTGCTCACTATTTTCTGGGGACATGCTATTTTGCATGCAAGCTTATTCGTCTCAGACCGACACATTATAATAAATATTCTCCGTCACAATTAGTTTTTGGTCATGAACCAAATATTGCCCATCTACGAATTTTTGGGTCAGTAGCACCACCACAGCATAGTAAGATGGGCCCACAGAGAAGGTTAGGAATATATATTGGGTTTGAATCACCCTCTATTATTCGCTATCTTGAACCAAAGACGGGAGATTTATTTACTGCTCGATTTGCAGATTGTCGATTAAATGAAACAAATTTCCCACAATTAGGGGGAGAGAAAAAGGAAATCAAAAAAGAAATTGTGTGGAAAGTTTCATCATTATCTCATTTTGATCCACGTACTCCTACATGTAATCAGANCAGAGAATGTGCCTATCCGAATTGATGTCCCAGCAGGACCATCTACTAGCATGATAGTTAGTAAACCCAAAACACGCATGTAGGCCTCTGGGTTCTAAGGATCGAAATCCTAGAAAAAGAAAATCGACAAATAATCAAAATAATACTATGAAGGGATCTCTTGAAGAGACCCAAGATCTGATTAGTTCTGAGATTCCTGAAGAAATCAATGAACTCGAGACTCAGGTGAGTGAGGAACTTTTAATAAGTTCTACTGGTGATGAGATTAATTTAAATCGATCTGAAATAGTGGTGGATAATATTTTTGCATATAATGTTGCACTAAACATTATGCAAGATAGTGAGGATCTTGAACCCCGATCTGTCGAAGAATGTCGACAAAGATCTGATTGGCCAAAATGGCAAGAGGCAATTCAATCGGAATTGAAGTCCCTTGCTAAAAGAGAGGTCTTTGGGCCAGTAGTCCAAACACCTGCTGGTATAAAGCCAGTTGGTCATAAATGGGTTTTTGTGCGGAAAAGAAATGACAAAGATGAAGTTGAAAGATACAAGGCTCGCCTTGTTGCACAAGGATTCTCACAACGACCTGGAGTCGATTATGAAGAAACATATTCACCCGTTATGGATGCCATAACATTTCGATATCTCATCAGTTTAGCCTTACATGAAAGGCTTGAAATACATCTAATGGATGTGGTTACAACTTATCCGTACGGGTCAATTGATAATGAAATTTACATGAAAATCCTTGAAGGATTTAAAATGCCCGAAGCAAATTTAAAATCTCGGAAAATGTAATCAATCAGATTACAAAGAACTTTGTATGGTTTAAAGCAATCTGGGCGCATGTGGTATAATCGCCTTAGTGAATATTTGCTGAAAGAAGGTTACATAAATGATGTTATTTGTCCATGTATTTTTATAAAGAAAATGGCATCAGAATTTGNAAATTGAACATTTAGCATACGGGATCTTTATCCATCAATCTGCCTATACAGAAAGGGTCTTAAAACGCTTTTACATGGTCAAAGCGCACCCATTGAGTACACCAATGGTTGTTCGATCACTTGAAGTGAATAAGGATTTGTTCCGCCCTCCAAAAGAGAATGAGGAACTCCTTGGTCCCGAAGTACCATATCTCAGTGCAATTGGTGCATTAATGTATCTTGCTAATGCTACAAGGCCTGACATAGCATTTTCTGTTAATTTACTAGCAAGATATAGTTCTTCTCCTACACGGATACATTGGAACAGGATTAAGCATATATTGCGATATTTAAAGGGAACTCTTGATATGGGTTTATTTTATGCTAACAAAGATAGTGCAGATCTTGTTGGTTATGCAGATGCAGGTTATTTATCTGATCCCCATAAAGCTCGATCTCAAACGGGGTACGTATTTACTTATGGAGGTACTGTCATATCATGGCGCTCCAAAAAGCAATCTATTGTTGCTACTTCTTCAAATCATGTTGAGATAATAGCTATTCATGAAGCAAGTAGGGAATGCGTATGGTTGCGATCAATAATTTATTTTATTCGAGAAAAATGTGGTTTGAAATGTGAGAAAAGACCCACAATTTTATACGAAGACAATGCTGCATGCATATCCCAATTGAAAGGAAGATTTATAAAAGGTGATAGAACGAAGCACATTTCACCAAAATTATTCTACACACACGATCTTCAGAAAAATGGTGACGTTGATGTGCAACAAATCCGTTCAAGTGACAATTCGACAGATTTATTCACTAAATCTTTGCCAACTTCAAATTTTGAGAGGATGATATACAAGATTGGAATGCGGAGACTCAAATATTTGAAACAAGGTTTTCATCAGGGGGAGTGAAATACATGCTGCACTCTTTTTCCCTTACTAAGTTTTTTCCCATGAGGTTTTTCTTATAAGGTTTTTAATGAGGCAGCTGGAAATGCGTATTACTAAATATGTCTACTCTTTTTCCTTCACTAGGATTTTTTCCACTGGGTTTTTCCTAGTAAAGTTTTAACGAGGCACATTTTCTTTAATGAACATCCAAGGGGGAGTGTTATGAAATTATTATATTGTGGATGTCCATTTATTACTCCGCTATAGATAATCTTCCTAAAAAAGATTATCCATTTAGCACTATGTTCAAGTTTATCCACAAGCAGTAGATGCAGGCAGGTTGCAAGCAGCTCATGCAGATAGCTTACAAGCAGCTGAAGAAAAGTCTCGCAGCTGCTTCCTGAAAAGCCTCGCAGCTGCTTCCTGAAAGTCTCGCAGCTGCTTCCTGAAAGCCTCGCAGCTGCTTCCTTTCTTCTATAAATAGAGGAGTTTTCAGTTCATTATGTACATCAGTTTGAAAGTTCAATAATATATCAGTTTCTCTCTACACTTATCTTTAGTTTATTTACTTTACAGTCGTTATTTTATAACATGTATGTCTTATTTCTTCAATTTCATACTATAATACACAGACTACCAACAAAGATAATGGGTGCTTCAGCACCCACTGAGCTTAATGTGGATTCTCCCATGGTTAGGTATATTTCTATTCTAATCGCGAAATTTTTCCCAGAGCCATGACTTCAAAAACAAAATCTTTCTACTTCTACTGTAATCTAAACATAATTTTTCCGAACATAGCATAGATAGTAAATAGAACTCAATTGCTAGTCAAACAATCAAGCAATTATGCATACAATTAGAGAAACATCCAAAGATGATAACTCGAATTAACGGTAATGTAATTAATAAACTTTAATATTCATGTCAACCACAATCCTAGAAACTAAGTTTAGATCCACATAGATATGGTAGAAAAATAACAAATCATCCAAAAAACGTAAAGATTGCTACGTTTGATGGAAGAAAGATAGAATCTATTCGGCCTCTACGGCGGCTCCGTACTTTCCCTTGGTCCAAAGTATGTTTTGTCCCCTCTCACCCCTCCCCCCCAAAATTAGGTTTAGAACTCCTTTTATACATGTTGGGGACGTGTAGGGTTGAAATCACCAAGTCCCAGATGAATTAGGACAAAATCCGCCCTTGGACGTCACGCTTTGCGCCTGGCGTGAAGCTGGACACTGAACTTTTTTAGTCTGCCGTCAACGGTGTTTTGGTTGGTTCCTGGCGCGAACCTGGGCACCAAACTTATAAATTCTTTCATTTTTACCTCACTTTGCATGCAAACTTTTCAAAACACTTTAAATTAACTCCTACGCATATGGTAAAAAGTTAACAAGATCAAGCATAATGCAAGGCAAATTACATACAAAAGTATGGATTTTTAGCCAAACATCACCACATCACACTTAAGCTCTTGCTCGTCCTCGAGCAACCAACAATTCACGTTATTCTTGAACAATTTATATTTACACATTTGAAGCACACTATACCAATGATCATGGTTGATAGCAACAATTAAACTAGAGCATATACATTAAGAACACACTTCCCTTTAACTTTATGCTATACTTCAAAAATATTCACAACGAAGACAACATGCTCATAACAATCCTAGTGTAAAAAACCGACTCAACGTCACCATGCACTCATGGCTTGAACACCCAACATCCTAGAGAAGTCTAATAATGTTACATGTCCCTCGTGAAACCATGTGCCCTCACAACAAAATTAAGAGGGTAAATTGAATCAACACATTCAAATCAAACGCTTAAATATATTTTAAGGACATATATATCAAGAAAAATCGTTCGCTCTCACAAAAGAAGTCACATCCATGAAATTGATACTATATGCTTGCCTATAATGTAAATTTCCACTAATGTAGGCTTGCTCGATTTAAAATAAATTAAGACTTTTTCATAGTTACATTACGAGCTAAGGGACTGGTAGGATATATTTAGGAATAGTGGCTAACTCTCCTAAGAACTTTAACGTATCACATAATTAACTTTAAGCGCAAATTCTTCAACCCCAACTTCAATTTCACAACTAGAATCACCCCTAACTACGTTCCCTCTTTCTTTAACCACTACTTTAATTCATACCCACTAGCAAGGATAATATGTCAATTTATTTTCTTGCACTCATTATTTTTTTTCCCTAGATTTTTCTTTCTCTTATTTTTTATTTTCAACAACAATTTCTTCTTTCTCTGCACTTTCCGCTAGTGATGTATTCTTTTACAAAATAAGTGCACCTTTTTTCTTTTCACCGGTTCAACTCAAAAGTCACCCAAGTTCCCTCCTTACTTTTTTTAGCGCTCATTTTACAATTAAAGTGCTTTAAGAGGTAAAAGGATCAAAACAACGTCAATTAAGAATAAAAAGGGTATAGGCTTGTAACGTGGGTGCCAAATAAAAGTCTATAGGCTCAAAAGGGTTAACTAGGAATAAATTTTATTTGTGATAAGCAATAAAGCTCGAAAAGATCAAAGAAGGTCTACGATCATTTTTCAAACCGAGCAACACCTAAAATTTCGCTTCAACTCACATGCCCGGGTAAGTTCTAGACACACGTACAATGACATGGACTATACAAAAACTCATCACACATGGCACATTACTCACTAAGGGTGGCCCCATTTCAACTCTCAACTAATGCAAGTATTCACAGAGCCATAAGATATTAAGCATTATGCACAAAGTGAACATAAGTCAAGAAACTGAGATATAGACGTCAATAACATACTATCCAATATAAACAAGACATCATGGACAATTTTAACAAATAATGAAGATACTACACATGCCAAAGCTTAAATATGCTACTATCAAATAAGTCAAGGGCGTCTAGGAATCTTATCTTTCTCCTCCTTTTATTCCCTAATTTCTAACCTGCTCTAAAAAAACTGTTCAAATTACATCTCATGAAAAAGAACTAAGGCGTAAATAAAAACCACGAGTGATTATCACTACCTAAAGAAATCTAAAAGACAAGTATTTGTATTTTTTTTCTATTTTTTTTTGGACTTTAATCCCTCAAGAAAACTGTCTAGGAGATCCATCGTCGGGAAAAGTTCAAATTTTTTGACTTTTTTTCTCGATTTTTCATATATATTTTAAAAACAAAATTACGCTACTAAAACTATTACTAAGATACTACACTACTACAAAAACAAAAATAAGAAGCTAAAATCAAAATAAGAAGTTAATATTTTTACAAACATACTACTACTAATTATTTAGAGAAATTCTCTCACCCCATACTTAAAAGAGTGCAGTGTCTCCATTGCACAAATAAAGCCAAAAAAAAATAACAAGGGTGGACAAGAAACTCCCCGAAAGACCAAAATAACGGCTCAAGGGGTACTCAAACCGTTCCCAAGGATGGTCCTATGTCGGGTACCTCACACTAGTTCCAACCATCTAGGCTCACTTTTGCACATTTCCAATGGTTATGTTTCCCATGCTTGTAATCCTATAAAATAAAATAAAAACACTACAAAAAAATATATAAAAAAATAAAAACAAAATAAAATAGTAAAGCTGGGTTCTCAACAAACGCCTAATTTAACATTGTGGCACGATATGAACCACTTTTTTCCTCCATCTCGAACTTATGAGTTGAACTCCTAATTTGGCTTCAAACTTTCGGTCATGCCCGCGAGGCGGTGGAATAAATCTAATTAAGCCAAGTAAACAATTTCCCATTATGTACTTCTTGGCCTTCAGATGAGATATGTAGTGCTTTCTTTCTGACACGATAAATTCAAGAATAAGCACCTTGTTCCTCGCTCATTGGCTCCTCTGAAATCTCAGATGGCTCGATTTTCATGTCATCATCCAAACACAATGTTTAAAAATGTATTGAATGAGGACCAGTATGCCCCAACTCTAGAATTGTATTACTATTTACAACCTCATATGTAGACATACTAGAGTCTTCAAGTTCAATATTATCTACTTCTTCACACAGCTATAGTGTACTTTTCTCAACATGTACATCATCAATAAAAGTATGGTCGAATGATTGACTCTCCACTTTTAGCTCCTCAATTTGACGTATAAGATCCTTTTCAGCTTCACACAACTCAAAACTATTTTCTTGGGTGTTAGACGCATTAACCTTTGCACTCAATTGATCTTCTAAGTCGTGAATAGCAGTGACAAAATTTTCAATCTCTTGCCCTAGTTCAGCTCTTCCTTATTTTAAGTATTTCACCGCATCAGTTATTTTTTCACGTTGAGCCTTATATATTTCTAATTTTTCAGCTTGTTCCATTAGCCAAGGTTGCCTCAAAATATCCTCTTCTTCAAAATTTTTCTCTTGATGGAACTCGGTCTCTTCTCTAATTTAGGCTCTGCCTGGATATCAATAAAGTCTGCAGCTTGTTGATAATCGAATGTTTCAAACTGTTCTTTTACTTTAGCCTTCATTCTCTTCATTTTTTCCTTGAAATTTTTCATATCTTTTTGACGTTCATGAGTTCGCTCCACTAATTTCCCATCGTGTACATAAAGTGAGCATCATATTCCACCTTCTCCAATTTGTTGTTCCTATCAAACTTACATAAATTATTAGAAAGGTCTCAATATGGGTTCGAAGAAGGATAAAAAGAATTAGGACAACCATCCCAATGGCCACCTTGACCACCACACTTGTTACAAATATTTCACTCTTAGGATTGAGATTGTGTGCACAACCCACTCCGGGGAATAATCTAAAAAATTTGCCACCAGTAGGATCCTCCACAATATGGACAAGGATCATCAAAGTAAGAATAATCATCATTCGAACAGTTTTCATTCCAAGATGCGATGTGAAAATAAGTAAAAAAGAAATACTAACTAAATAAGAAAATTAAAAACTTGAACAGAAATGAATAAAAACTTAACTTAGATAAACAATCAATAACTAAGTCCCTGTCATTGGCACCAAAAACTTGTTAGTTCCCCAAGTACATGCCAATTATACGTGGCCGTCAAGTAATAAAGTGACTCGAAAGTCGGATGTCGAACCCACAAAGACATAGATTAGTCGTTAACTAAGCTAACTAAAATTAATTTAATGTCCAAGATATAAAAAATATTATTTTTCTACTAAACTACTTTTGCAGAAATTAAACAAGTAATTAGCTAAACTAACACGGAGTAAGCGATTGTGATGGGGTATTAATCAGATGAGATGAATATTCCAGGGTTGTAATCGTTTTATCAGTCCTATTGAGTTTGTAACTGCACCTGGTATTACGAATTATCTATGGTTGCTAGTTCACCAGATCATTTGTATAAATAACATGTTCCCACATTACTACCGGTCTATACACAATAGATCAATCCTATATTCCTATGATATTGAATATATCATGAACTAAGAAAACACGACATTCAACTAAGCAAGACTGTTAGGTATATTCCTATCCTAACCGCGAAATCTTTTCCCGAGCCACGATTTCAGAAATAAGCTCTTTATGCTTCTACTATAATCTAAACATGACTTTCCCAGGCATCACATAAATAGTAAATATAACTCACTGCTGGCCAAGCAATTAAGAAATTATGCACAGAATTAGGAAAATAATGAAAGATGATAACTCGAATTAACGGTGATATAATTAATAAATTTCAATATTCATGTCAACCACAACCCTAGAAACGAAATTTAATAGACATAGTAGTAAAACAACAAATCATCCAAAAAATATAAATATTACTAAGTTTGATAGAAGAAAGAAGGAATCCAATGAATATCGGCCTCCACGGCGGCTCTATGCTCTCCCTTGGTCTAGAGTATGCCGCCCTCCCCACTCCAAATTAGGTTTAGAACCTATTTTATATATGTCGGGGCTGTATGGGGTTGAAATCACCAAGTCCTAGCCGAATTAGGACGAAGTCCACCATTGGTTGTCACGCTTTGCACCTGACGCGGAGCTGGACACTAAACTTTTTTAGCCTGCTGTTAACGATGTTTGGTTGGTGCATGGCGTGAACCTGGACACCAAACTTATACTTCCTCCAAATTCTTCCATTTTACTTCACTTTGCATGCAAAATTTTTAAATCAATTTCCAATTAACTCCTACACATATAAATATCATTATTAAGCTCGAGTCGTAAATATTCACACTAAATTTAACAAGATTGAGGCATAATGCAAGACAAATTACATACAAAAATATGGATAGCCGAACAACATGCATCCATACAATATCTTAATCAATCAAGCATGTTTCAATGGTTCAATCCCAAATTAGCTGGGACCGACTATGTTCTGTAGCTCATCTAACATCTATGAGATCACGAATTTAACATGTTCAACATGTAATACTCACTAGAGGCGGAGCCAGGATTTCTGGCTATGGATACGATATCCTAATATTTAATGAAAAGTTGAGAAGTTGCCCTTGAAATCCAGGACTTGCTCAATGCTTTGCATGACTAGAGTTATTTACTTCATTCGCTTTATTTAATTGATAGTTAATCGCTTGCATAGTCTCCATAAACTATATCTTGTACTCCATACTGAATCAATCAAGTATGCCCCAATCTCAAGTTAGTTGAGGCTCTATTCTCTACATCTATTCCACTCTATTTAGGCTGTTATTTTAGTATCAAAGGATTCTTCAGAGTTAAAAGACAGAATATCGATCTCGAGACTATCAAATTGCCAAGTGCATGGAGGGAAATTAGGCCAACATAAAGTTCAGGGGGGTCATGATTTATCCTGCCTAGTTAAAAAGACTCATCAACATTAATATACTGCAACTCTTCTCCTTTATCCATGTTAGAAATTTACCGGCTCTTCTATAAACTTCTAGTGTCTCCCACATATAAGGTAACAAATTATATACCTTGTCTCCCAAAGGAAATAATATATCAGATAACATTATGTAATTATGCATATATGGTATTTTCTTAGATGGAAAGAAACAATTTTTATTATGAGTCCCTAGTTATAATTTATGGAGAAGTCCCTAGGGCTAAAATATTTGCCTAATAATCCCTAGCCTACTTATAAATACGCATGTGACTCCATCAGTCTGGCATCCCACGATAGGCACTGGCTAGAAAACTCCATAGGTTTTCTGTCAAGGTTCTTCCAAGGCAATTCCCCACATTACTTGAACAATTATGACTGAAGATACATTTCTATTAATATTCTACTGCGTAGGCTCTGCGTATATGTTTAAATTATACATCGTGGTATTAGAGCCAACATTTAGGTTGTGACTTCTCTTCTTATTGTTAGCCTTCTATGAGAAACCGTGATTTGCCTTCTTCCTGTTAGCCTTGGTGAAAATTGATCTTATTCAAGATTCTGCCTTTGACCTTGAGAAGAAGATCTTATTGGCCAAAACAATCTTCTGACTTAGATTGTTTATATGTAGAGCCTACTGTTTATGTGTGTCACATCCCTTTCTAACCCCCAAAAGATATGTGTGTTATGGATGGTGGGTTAAAGAGTTTTTCCAATTAAAGTGACAAAGTTAAATAGGGATTATTTTATTTACAGAGTCGCCACTTGAAATTGAATTTTCGGTGTTCCAAGTCACCATTTATTTGAATCCCTAGTCAAAAGAAGGTTTGATTATATTTTTATCGGTCCGCAAAAATAAAGTTCGGATAAGGAATTCTGTTGACCGAGGAGAAGGTGTAAGGTATTCTCCCGAGTCCCGTGGTTCTAGCACAGTCGCTTTATTGACTTAAACTCGGCTTGAATTAATTTTGGACAAACTGTGATTTATACGATTTTCATGTTTTACCTATCCGCTTTTACTTCTTGACTATTAGATTTATCAAAGAAAATGATTTTGGATAAATTACGTTGTTATAACTACGCTACACAAGCGAATGCGTGATCCAGATGAAATTTATTAATTTTATCATAACAGCGCTACGCAAGCGAATCCGCAATTATGACGAATATTATTAGTATATTATTACTTTTGAAAAAAAAAGTTACTACATTTAAAGAAATTAATTAAAAATTAACTATCGCGCTACGTAAGCGAATCCGCGATTTTAGAAAATTATTAAATAAATTAAAAACTAACTAAACTAATGGGTATGGTATGAGATTATTGAATTAATTTATTGAATATTAAACATCATGCTACGCAAACGATTCCGTGAATGAAAAAGTTAAAGCGCGCCTACTAGTTGCTTAGCGTCTAAATTATTTTGAAAATAATACTAATTGAGTTATTTATTAAAAGAATAAAAAAACTGATTTTATTAAATTATTTGACTAAACTAAAATGTAAGAACTAATTGAAATTATTTTAAGAGAATGCATTAATATATTCTATTTACTTTGTCGACATTAAGCTTGCCAAAAATTATTCTCAATTTGGTCCAAAGTGTAGTGGACCTTACATGACAAAAGAAAGCTCTACTTACATCTAGTTGTTATTAATCCATGACTATTGAGTAAAGAAGAAAAAAGAAAAAAGAAAAAAAAAATTAATTCACCGTAGCTAACTTGATTTTATGTTACCTTAATGACAAAAAAAAACCTTATTAAAGTTGACAATGATATTGGGAACAAATGCACATGAAAACGTGATTAACTGGAAAATTTAATCCATATTACCAAGAGTATCATGGAAAAGTCAAGTAAGAAAAACAGTATGCACTACCTTCATGCCATCAGAGAGAATGAGCTTTGAATTAACGGAACAATTTCCTAGCAAATGTGGACTTAATAAGTAATAGAATATCATTTTTTAAGCTGCACTAAAATCAGAATCGGATTGAGCTAAAACAATAAAGCGTACACTTGAATTCTAAATCTCATACATCACATGTAAAAATAAGGATCCAACTACATACAAAAAAAAATTCTACTTCATTACCAATTTACAACCAAACATAAAAGATTTCACAATTCTAACATTTACTTTTAGCAACCAAGAAATGGAATAAGAACAGAAGAAACTAAAATGATTTCAAGTAATCAAGTCTTCCTTATTTCATTCATATCATGAAAACTACATTACAATGTTAAGAAGAGTACCTAGACTGCAGAAACAACAAAGAAGGCGACATGGATGAACTTTGTTATCCACTATCCAATGAGCACAACAAGAGTGTCGAAAATTACAGCAAACAAATAGCAGCAATTTGAAGCGGACAACAGCAAGCACGTAACAAACAGAAACCCAGAAACTTGTACCAAAGACAATGATAAAAGTTGTTTCTATACAACTTCTTCCAAACCAACAAGACCTTAAAAAGAAACTTTCTGGAAAAAAATCTTTAGTACTTTGCAAGCTCCAACAACTCTCCTTTTTCTTCAGTTGTGTTTTCTTAGAGTGTAAAGGATGATGGCCAAGTGTGTTCCCCTCTAAAGTGAAGAAAGAGTAGCCCTTAAATAGGAAGTGAAAAATACTTTTTTGGACAACTTTTGTTGACTAAAAATCTGTCCAAAATGACTGATATTTGTTTACCAAAACCTGCCCAAAGGACTGTCCAAATAGGAGAAAGGACAGTTCTTTTTCACCAAATTTACACACAAATTAAAGTAGTTGCATTTCTAGCATACTTCAAATAGTGAAAGCAAACTACCCTACACTTTAATCTAATCATTCTACTTCCTACTCCTCACTTTACAAATATCCATAGCATCCCCTACTGATTTTGAACAAACCACCAAATAGATAATTGCATTTGAACCACAAACAAACTGAAAAATAGAACTAGAACCACTAGATTTCAGCAACATAACAGACAACTAACTAAAACAATAGCTGAAACAAACGAGCACCTAATTGACAAGTGATTTCTGCCAAGATACTAAGCTTTAGTTAATTAGTGCAACGAATTAAACATGATAATTTGTAACGACCCGGCCGGTCGTTCCGTGAGATTTACCCCATTTCCCCTATTTCTGCATTTTTATGTATCACTATCTTATTTTTGTTGTGTTGGATAAGTTGGTTTGGGTCCGGAGTAGTTATGGTGAGAGTTTAGACATTTAGCCTTTTAAAGTAGCTTAATAGTTGAGAAAGTCAACTAAGAGTTGACTTATTGGTAAATGATCTCGGAATGCGGATTTTATGGCTCGAATAGCTTCGTTAGGTGATTTGAGACTTGGGAGTGTGTTCAGAATATTTTTGTGATGTTCGGGGTAGAATTAGGCTTGAATTGGCGAAAGTTAGTTTTTGGCGATTTCCGGTCGACAGTGAAAAATAGACTATCGAGGACGGAATGGAATTTCGGAAGTTGAAACAGTTTCATAATGTCATTTTGGATATGTCTGCAAAATTTCATGTTAATCGGAGGTGTTTTGGTTGGTTTCGGCGTAGTTGGCGAATTTTAGGAGTTTCAAAGTTCTTAGGCTTGAATTTGATGAAAATTTGATGTTTTCGTGTTGTTTTTGGTGTTTCGAGGGCTCGACTAAGTTGGAATAATGCTATGGGGTGTGTTAGTATGTTTGGTTGGGGCCCCGAGGGGCTCGGGATTGATTTCGGATGGTTGACGGGAAGTTGGAGTGATTTTTGAAAATATGCTTTGCCAGTTTGCTGGTGTTTTCGCACCTGCGTGAGGGGAGTCGCAGGTGCGGTTGCGCAGGAGCGGAGCGGAGATTAGGTCGCAGGTGCGAGTTTTGTCTGTGTAGGAGAGGTCCGCAGGTGCGAGGAGTTTGTCGCACCTGCGATGTCGCAGGTGCGGAAATGTAGTCGCAGGCGCGAGAATTGGCCAGTTAAGTGAGTCTCGCAGGTGAGCACCTGGGACTGCAGGTGCGGGTTCGCAGGTGTGGTCAATCATCCGCAAGTGCGGAAATGACTGTGCAGAACAATATAACAAGCACTCCTCCACGAAATTTATTAGTTTTCATCAATTTGCATGTGGGAGGAGTCCATTGAAGGTGGTTTTGAGAGAGAATTTCAAAGTTCTTTAGCAAAGGTAAGTTCTTTGGTTGTTAATGCCGTTCCTATGCTATTTTGTTAAGGTTAGACTTGAAAATTTAAGGATTTGGGTAGGAAAAGTTGGAAAAATGGGAGGAAAGAATTGAGATTTCTTTTGAGGTTTTGGAATGGCAATTGTGGTCCGATTTTGGTGTTCTTGGTATGTATAGAATCGTGGGAGGACGAGGTTTCTAATAATGTAAAAATTATTGAATTTTGAGATGTGGGCTCGGGGCTCAGGTTTGACCGAATTTCGAGATTTTTGATTTAATTGATAATTTTCGATTGGGTTGTGTTCCTTGAGTATATATTAATGATGTGGAACTGGTTTTGGCTAGATTCGGAGCAATCGGGAGCCAGTTTGAGGGGCAAAGGCATAGCGGACTAGTGTCGCGGCCCGGTAGAGGTAAGTAATGGTCTTAAATCTTGTCCTGAGGGTATGGAACCCCAGACTGCATTATTTTCTCACTGAATTTGGGATGGCGCACATGTAGGATGACGAATATGTGGCGCGTACTGACTTTTGGATTGGACTAGGTCCTCTCCGCGGAAACTAATGAGTTGCATATTTACTCAAAATATTATGTTAAATTATGTTATAAAGATTTGTGAAATATTTGGGCTATAAGCCATGTTTGGGGCCTCGTGCCGACTGTTTAGACCCCTTTGAGGGCGTTTTACTGTTGTTTTCCTCACTACCTGTTGATGATTTTACTCATCATCATTGTGCATACTGTTTTATTTGAAACTCAGCCTGATTTACACTACATGAGCATTAAAATGATGTTTCCATGTCGAGTACCCCGTTCTATTACTTCGCCCGAGGGGCTTTTCGAGTGGTTCCACCGAGTGTAGCCGAGGGCCAAGATTGATGGTGAGGTGCTGAGTGATATTAGCGCTTGGGATGAAGGAGTCCCTGCGGATTCTGTACACACCCCCAGTGAGCGCACCGAGTGCGAGTGATTGAGTGATTGGGAGGCATGATTGGCTGTGAGGTGCTGAGTGATTGTGAGGTGATGAGGGATTGTGAGGCATGTCCGAGAGGCTGATTTGAAATATGTTTTTGCCCGAGGGGCTACTTATGATTTTACTACATTCATTTGCATACCAAATCCTTGTTTAAAGTTGTTAAAAATGTGCATTGTTTTAAGGACTTTTGCGAAGTTGATTTCTAAGGCATGACGATTTCGTATATCTATGTATACTATTGGAAAGTAAGGCTGTGTATATTGTGACTTAATGACATTGATTTTTATGTGATTCCTTGATACTTAGACTTGAATTATTTCCATTACTACTGAGTTGGCGTACTAACATTACTCCCTGCATCTCTGTGTGCAGATTCAGGAGCAGATATCGAGCATTAGCTTTTATATATCGCAGGGGAGCCGGATCGTGGGGATATAGAGGTAGCTGTTCAGCGTTCGCAACATCTCTGCTTTCCTTTCCTGTTGTATTAGCTTTGATTTGAAGTTTTGTATCATAATACTGTATTTTGGGTTATTTCACTGGATGCTCATGACATGTTGGCTCCGGGTTTTGGGGATGGCAGTACTGTATATAAAATTGCCTATTATATTAAGAACTTTCTGTATATTGTTATGAATTGCTTGAAACTTAAATGGGATTTTCAAAATGAAATGTGAACACGCGGTAGTCGGCTAGCCTAGTTCCACGATAAGCGCCATCACGGCCGGTTAGGATTTGGGGTCGTGACAGTTTGGTATCAGAGCCCTAGATTACATTGGACTCAACGGTCATGATCAGGTTTAGTAGAGTCTTGCGGATCGGTACAGAGACATCTGTACTTATCTTCGAGAGGCTGTCGAACTTTTAGGAAACATTCTATCTTTCTTGAAATCTTTCGTGCTGATCTATTAATTCTTGAAACCTGAACTTACGTTGTTTCATTCTCTCACAGATGGTGAGGACACGCCATACCGATCAGAGTGACCAGTCACCAGCTAGACCAGCGAGTGGTCGAGGCCGTGGTAGAGGTAGGGGGCCAGCCCGCGCAGCAGCCGGGCAGTACCTCAGGATCCCCCTATTGATCATGATCAGGTTCCCGCCGATGGTGTCCCAGCGGGACAGGATCAGGCACCAGCAGTGCCTATGGTTATTCCGGGTCTTCAGGAGGCCCTGTCTTAGATATTGTCAGTATGCACCGGTTTGGCTCAGGCCGTTTCCATGTCTTCTTCTGCCACCACAACTCAGGTCGGGGAAGGCAATCAGACTCCAGCTGCCCGGGCACCTGAGCAGGCTGCAAAGGGTATTCAGGCACCGGGAGCAGCCCCAGCTCAGCCAGCTGCTCCGGTTCAGGATTATATGGTCCCTCCTATGCTTGAGGACGAGCAACGCAGGTTGGAGATGTTCAGCAAACTTCAGCCTCCGACTTTCAGCGGTACATAGGGCGAGGATGCCCATGGATTTCTAGATAGGTGCCATAGGATACTGTGCACCGCGGGTATTTTGGAGACCAGTGGGGTCTTATTTGTTACATTTCAGTTTGCGGGTGCTGCCTTTACCTGGTGGGAGTCTTCCTTCCTCAACATGGTCCACATCAACCACTTCAAAAGCCTGATAGACAATGGACTCACACCCTTCCTTGGCCTCAATACAGGGGATTAATGGGTCTTTATAAATGGAGGACTCGTCTTCCCCATGAACAATAATTTCTTGCATGTCATGTTCGAATTTGAGCATCTGATGCAAAATGGATGGCACAATCGGGGCCGTATGGATCCATGGCCTTCCAAGAATAAAGTTATAATAAGTGTCCATGTCCACTACTCGAAAGACAATTTTGAAGTCAATCGGACCAATCATCATGGTGAGGTTGATCTCCCCAATGGTATCTCTCGTTGAGCCATCAAAAGCCCTGATATGGACATTGCTGGTTCGGATTCTGTCTGTATTGATCTTCATGATTTGCAAGGTGGAGAGAGGGCATACATCTATGCTCGATCCTCCATCAAACATGACTCGCTTCACGTAGTGCCCCTCACATTTAACAGTCAAGTGCAAAGCCCTGTTGTGCCCGACTCCTTCTTTGGGGAGTTCATCATCAGTAAAGGTGATTCTGTTCACCTCAAAATATCTGTTAGCCATCTTCTCTAACTGATTCACTGTTGTCTTCTCTGAGACATGTGCCTCGTTCAGGATCTTGATTAGCACACGAGCATGCTCTTTTGAATGTATGGGCAGAGATAGTAGAGAAATTTAGGCAGGAGCCTTTCTCAGCTGGTCAATGATTGAGTAATACTGAACTTTCATCTTTTTCAAAAACTCTTCTGCCTCTTCTTCAGTGACTGGTTTCTTTATTGGCAATTGGCTTTCTCTGATTTGCTTGGCCTTCCTCAACTCTTCTGGAGAGTAACACCTCCATGATCGAGTCAAACCTCCAGTTTCCCCCACTTCTTCTATGATTTCCTTGTCTTTGTAGGTCATCACAGTTTTGTTGTAGTTCCAAGTAATGGTTTTCGTGTTTGTCACAGGGGGTTGAATGACAGGTTTGATCATGATCGGCTCTGTTATACCCTTCATACCACCCTGATTCTGCTTTGTGTTGGGGTGGCCTCCAAGGACATACAACCTTGGGCTAGGAACACTGGAGCGAACTTCCAATCTCGATACCTTGGGAACAAATAAAGTTACCTTTTCTAAGCTCGGGGCACCTTTCACAATCAACGGCACATCTTGGCTTGGACTGACTTCCAGTTTGGTTCCCTCTTGCATCGTTCCTACTGTCATTTCCGCTCGACCAGCCGAATTTCCTTCTTGATCTCGACCAATCATTCACACAAAATGAATATCATTATGTACTGGCAAGGGGTTGTTGGTCACATTAAGAAGGCCCTTATCATTTGTCACTACAATCAGTTTTTCAGCAATTAGTCTTTCTATGGCTCTTTTCAGAGTCCAACAGTCATCAGTGCTATGTCCCGGGGCACCTGAATGATATTCACATCTAGCATTTGCTTGAAATCCATGTGAATCGGGATGCATATGGTGGGGAGCGATGGGTCTGATCATGCCTATTTGCTTCAGCTTCTAGAATAAACTAGAGTATGATTCAGCCAATGGAGTGAATTTTTCCGCCGGCCTCTGCTCTCGACCATAATCCTGCCTTGGACGAGCATTGTAGGGTACCCGAAAATTTTGCTGCTGAGGTCGGGGGATTCTTGGAGCTGGTGCCCGTACTTGCTGATTGGGAGGCCGAGCATAGGATTGTGCATTGAACACTTTATACGGTAGTGGGCTCACAGAGTATTGAGGAATTGGTGAAGGATAATAATGTTGAGGGTAGATGGATTGCCCTTGATGAACTTGCACATAAGGGTGCGATGCCCCTCTTTGAACTTCCCTGGATCCCGAAATCATCATGGACCCTTCATCTCTCTCCTTTCTACTTGCCAAACTTCCCGAACCATATTGGATAGATTGAGTATTGGCTTTGAGAGCAGCTTGACTTACAATTCTGCCAGTATTGAGGCCATTTTCGACCATTTCCCCTATTTTGATTGCTTCTGCAAAAGGTCTACCCATCGCGGACATCATGTTCTGAAAGTAATCAGGCTCTTGAGCCTCCAGAAAAACAACGATCAACTCATGGTTATCCATGGGTGGCTTGAATATTGCCGCTTGCTCCCTCCACTTGATTGGGTACTGCTTTCAGTCGTCTTCTTCTTCATATTGGACAAGGAATTGCGATCTGGTGCAATATCTATGTTGTATTGGAATTGTTTGATGAAGGCCTGAGCCATGTCGTCCCAGACATGTAGTGATAGATATCTTGGTCGATGAATCATTCTGAGGCTACCCCTGTAAGACTTTCCCCAAAATAAGCTATCAACAATTCTTCTTTTCCACCTGCACCCCTCAGCTGGTTGCAATACCTTTTCAAGTGGGCGATAGGGTCGCCGTGTCCATCATACTTCTCAAATTTTGGAGTCTTGAACCCTGGTGGCAAATGGATGTGAGGAAACATGCATAGATCACTGAAAGATACACTTTGGTATGTTCTTTATGTTTTTTTCAAGACTTTTCATCTTCCTGGCCATCTTATCTGGCTCAACTGTCTTGGCAGGCTTTCCATTTTTCACCGGGGACTCGTACTGAGGAGTCTGGTTGTATGGAGACGAGAACCTGAAAGCCATATTTGGAGAGTAGTATTGGCCATCACAAAAATGGGATGGTGGCTCGTTGTTTGGCCTCGTCACAGGAGGTGGTGGCGGGATTGTATATACCGGCACGCTAGACACGACAAAAGGGGTGTTCTTGACCGGTGCGGATGAAGGTCGCACATTAGAGGCTCTAGGAGTGGCATGGAAGCTGTAGTTTGGCACATACCCTGGTGATAAAATGTGATCGCTCGTTGCATGGAGTGGTGGTTGAGTAGCTAGGGGTACAGTAGAAGTTCCTTCTGAGGGACCCTGAGGCATAGGCTGACCGGAGACCCAATCCTGATAAACATCAGATATTTGTTGTTTTAATCTTCTTACTTCCTCCGACTCTTGTTCAACTGACTGACCGCGGGGGTCATCACTAACCAACTTGATTTCATCATTATTATCCATTAGTACCTTTCCTTTAGATCTGGTGAAGTAATGATGTGTTGCCAGTTTCACCACAAACCAACCACCTTAAGCTTACTATATAAGAGACAATAAACGTGTTAGGGTTAAGCATTTTACATATATAAATCACACGTAATACGCCATGTTCCTAACATTGTCACCATTTCTAACATGCTTTTGGAAGACTTCATGTTTCATCCCGGCTTATAAGGCTGCTGCTTATTAACGCTCTCAAGTTTTATTTTATTTTACTCTTGCTCTCTTTCTCATTCATTTTTTTTTTGCTTTTCTTCTCAACCATCCATTTTGTTCCCTTATTGAAATATTTCGATCGAACCTTTTAGGGGTTGCCTACGTATCATGTCGCCGCATGAATCAGATCATTACGTAGTTAAGGGACACGACCCTTTTTTTTTTGTACAAAACAAGCATTTTTTGGTTCATTTTTGATTTTTTTTTCTAAAACAAAATCTTTTTCATTGATTTTCATTTTTTTTGATACAAGACACAATAACAAGAATTACATAAAGATAACCATTTAAACAAGACCAGACTTGACTCAAACAGAATTTTAAGACAAAGGGAAAAATAACAAGACTCAAAATGACAAAAGACTCTTACATACTCAAAGACCACAAAGGAACAGTCAAAATGGACTGCCAGCGAAAAGAAGATCTAAAATTCTTCAAGAGAATCCACCAGAATTATTGTAGTCATGGAGCTTATTCCTGCGGCTGACCCCCAAGGTCGCGGTATATCCTCTCTAAATCTGCAGATATGTGACAGGCGACGTTCAATGATACTTCAGCAAATCGTTCGGGCTTCATTCCCTGACAACTCCTGCAAGCTCGGGAGGTATGTGGCTACCTCGAGGATATTTCCCTTAATGTGTTCTTGAGCCAAGTGAAACTCTTGGTTTTATTGACCACGAGTCTCATCTAGATCCAGTGCATCACGCTCGCGCTCCAAGGACATATCTCTTTGGCGCCGAATTTCTAGTGAATTCCCCTCCAACCGATTGATCATACTTTGGTAGTAATGTCTTTCTATTTCAAACTCTACGACTTGGCGCTCCTTGCTTGACTCAACTCCCCCTATCTGATCCCTCAGACCTTGTATTAACAGAGCAAAACCTTTGCGCTCATGATCACAAACCACCTTAAACTGAGCTTCTCTTTCTTCCTGTTGTTGAGCGGTAGTGATCACTTTTTCCTGCCTAATTTGACCTTTGAGTGCTCTCCTCTCTTGTGCCTACTTAGCCTTTTCCCGCTCAAAATCAACCAGTTGTATGTTCATGACTATCTCCAGAATGCCTTCATCTTCTTGTAAAATGTCAATATGGGATTGGAACTCTAGTGTTACTTCCCTTCTGGTTTCTCTAACTCTGGCCTCGATCTTCTCTTCCCAATCAACCGCATGCCGTATGGATCTTTCTGGCCTTTGCTCGGGGATAGCCTGGTTGTGAAACCACTCAAGGTATGCGAGGCTTACCTCCCCACGTTCACGATCAGCTACCATCTCGTCCAAATCAAAAAATCGACCACCAAACCAAACCTTTTGTGCATATGACTCCCTTGGAGGTTCCTCTACCTTGAATTCCCACACGAACAGACGCATGTCCTCAGTTGGAGTCCTCTTTTCCTCTCTCCCTAGATGGCACATGACGCGTAGGGGTGCGTAGGGTTGGAAACCTCTGAAACCCATGAGTATGAAGAACAGATGATACGTCGACATATGCATGACCCTAGCAGAAGGGAACCAATAATAGTTCCAAGTGATTCTATTAACAGTCAACGAACCAAGCAATGTCCGCCAAGCCCTCATCCCTCTGAAAAGATTACAACTTGCGGCCCTGTTTGGGTGACATCTAATGTGTTTCCAATTGTCATTGAAATTTATTACTATTGGATGATGATAAAGGTGCTCTATGAACCACATCTGCAGCATAATGTTGCATCCCTCGAAGTAAGATTCACCCTCTTGGCAGCGGGTCAAAGCTCGAAAAATATCTCCCAGAATCATGGGAAGAATGGTGTGATCCTCTCTACTTTGCAAAAACGAGACTACCGCAACTAATCAAATTCTGATGCACCCACCACGCTCTGGAAAGACCATGATCCCCAGAAATGATATCATGAACGTGAAGACTCTCAACTCCCTCCATGCGTCGCAACTCAATTGGTTGACGAATTTTGTGCCCGAGAAGTTTTCAAACCCTTTCTCATCCCCAAATCTGTCATAGAAATATTCCAACGGAACCCAACCTTCGTCCAGGCAACCCATTGGAAATCGACGGAGGCATAACTTTTTCAAAAAGTTGTTCACACCAACTTTTCTCGGAGCAACAGGATTTTTCCCACGAAGGTCCCTCCCTAATCTGGTAAACCCACCTAATTCTTCTAGTGTAGGCGTCATTTCACAATCTTTGAACCTGAAGACATTGTTCAGGGGGTCCCGAAAACCTACTAGAGCCCCGATTAAATCTCTGTTAGGCTTAATTCCCATGATGTTTGTGAGGAACTTGAGGTGCTTAAATACTTGATTCCGTTCCCATATAGCAAAACTAGCCCACCAATTACAGAGACTACTCGGGGTCTTATCTCTTACAAGAACATATGAGGTGTCTCGTCCCTTACCCTTTTCTGATTGCTTCTTTGTGGAGAATTCATGATGAACCTAAGAATAAGATAAAAAGGGGCCATGACTTTCCTAAGCTATATGAAATTCTGATTATTCCTTTTATTTATTTATTTTTTACTTAAAAAAAAGAAAGAAAAATGCCATTTAGGACTCGATCTATTTACTATTTTTGAAATTAGCAGACATAAAACGTAAGAAAATGGCTATTATTATGAAAACAGCCTTTTGATACTTCCACAGAAGGTTTAAAGTATTTCTCGGAAAAAACGACTGAGCATGGAGACAAAAATAATAATAAAAAACAAAATTGGCAAAATAAACAAAATGGCTACTTTAACGAAAACAGCCCTTCGGTACTCTCGAGAGAGGTTCAAAGGTTGTCTCGGCGTATATTACCAGACAAAACTAGATAAGATGGTTATTTTTTGCGAAAACAGTCTCTCGGCACTTCCGCAGAAGGTTTTAAACAATCTCAACAAAAATGGCTGGTCATAAAGGCAAAATGGTAAAAAACGAACAAAAGGTGGACAATATAGCTATTTTACAAAAAAAAATGACCCTTCAGCACTTCCGAGGAAGATTTTAAGGTTGTCTTGGCAAAATGGCCAGAATACGGGGGTAAAGCAGTAAAAAGTGACAAAAAATAGCATTTTTTTTCCAGGAAAGTTGTATGCACATGTGAAATTTTAAGCTCTCTTTTAAAAAAAGAAAAAAGTGGGTTGAACCAGATAGTAGTTGCTTACGTATCATGTGAGAACATGAATCAGATCTTGTGTAGTTCAAGAAGATCTGGAATAAAGGAAATAAACTAACTCTTTTTTTTTTAAGTTTGAATTCTTTCGTTTTTAATTTTTGAAAGAAAGACTTATAAAGGAGAAATAAGAAATTTTTGATTTCTATTTTCTTTTTTTTGCATTCCTTTTTCGGTGAATTTCGAAAGAAAAAATATTTCTGGAATTTTATGCTAAAATTATGAAAGAAAGACTTCTAAAGAAAATATTTTTTGAATATTGAATTTTCTTTTCAACTTTCAAAAAAAAAATAAAAAAATTCTAAAGAATAGTGAAAATGTTTTTTTTTTTGGATTTTTAGAAGAAATTAAAAGAAAATATTTTTGGATTTTTTTTTTAAAATTGGGGACTCAAAGAGAGACTTTTCTAAAGTATGAAGTAAAAGAAAATATTTTTGAAAATGGGGTCCAAAAGAAAGACTTTCATAAGGAAAATATTTTTTTTAATTTTTAAAAATTGTGGTCTAAAAGAAAGACTTTCTACCGAAGGAAGTAAAGGAAATATTTTTGGATTTTTTAAAAAAAATTGTGGGTTAGACCCGGTAAAGGTTGCCTACGTATCTCACATCCGGTGATAATCAAACCCACGTAGTTAGGTGAAACTGAGTATTTTTCTCTTTTGATTTTTACGAAAATTTATCTTTACACCTCACGCCAGACTACAAAAATAAAATCTTAGTAAAAATAAGGATTATTTATACTAAACTAGGAGAATGATTTTTTTTTCTTTTTTATAATTCCGCTCAACTATTTTCTAAAGCCGGTCAACAACGCAAGCAAGCCTTCCAAATAATGTAACAAGTAGCACATAAGTGGACATGATGGACTCAAAGAGGATACCTGTCTTATATGGACCCGACCCCTGTGTCGAGTTTCACTAAGTTAAATGCATGTGATGCAAATAAAGCGAACCTACTAGGGATATCCGACATGAGGTTTGTTCTTATAGGTTTAAATCCTAGTGGAGAATGTATCTAGACTGGCTTACTCGAGCGGACAACTCGAGCCGAGGAGGGTCAGTATACCTGTAGCATTGCTTTCCGGCTTAACTGGTGGTGCCCCCCGCCTAAAACATGTGTGACTAAAATCCTTCACCGGGGTGACAAGCACCTCAGCTATCTCAAAGAAAGTGGGCTATGTCAAGCAAATGCCCAATTTTTAATTTCAAGAAGACTCTGAGGGGGTGCGTGAGAAGACAGTTTATATGTACAGTTCAACAATATCAAAGCCGTAAAAAGCGAACAAGTAGCACATTAGGCACAAATAAATAACATGTATACAAAATTTAATGAAGCCAAATAAAAAGTCAACATGTACAAGCTCGAATTCTGGTTAGGTCCCCAGCAGAGTCGACAGAGCTGTCACACCCTTTTTCTAACCCCCAAAAGATATGTGTGTTATGGATTGTGGGTTAAAGAGATTTTCCAATTAAAGTGACAAATTTGAGTAGGGATTATTTTATTTATAGAGTCGCCACTTGAAATTGATTTTTCGGTGTTCCAAGCCACCATTTATTTGAATCCCTAGTCAAAAGAAGGTTTGGCTCTATTTTTATCGGTTCGTGAAAATAAAGTTCGGGTAAGGAATTCTGTTGACCGAGGAGAAGGTGTAAGGTATTCCCCGAGTCCTGGTTGCTTTATTGACTTAAACTCGGCTTGAATTAATTTTGGACAAACTGTGATTTATAAGATTTTCATGTTTTATCTATCCGCTTTTAATTCTTGACTATTAGATTTATCAAAGAAAATGATTTTGGATAAATTACGTTTTTATAACCACGCTACACAAGCGAATGCGTGATCGAGATGAAATTTATTAATTTTATCATAACATCGCTACACAAGCGAATCCGCAGTTATTACGAATATTATTAGTATATTATTACTTTTGAAAAAAAAGGTTACTACATTTAAAGAAATTAATTCAAAATTAACTATTGCGCTACGTAAGCGAATCCGCGATTTTAGAAAATTATTAAATAAATTAAAAACTAACTAAAACTAATGGGTATGCTATGAGATTATTGAATTAATTTATTGAATATTAAACATCACTCTACGCAAACGATTCCATGAATGAAAAAGTTAAAGCGCGCCTACTAGTTGCGTAGCGTCTAAATTATTTTGAAAATAAGGGCAAAAGCGTTCCCATGAAGGGCAAAAGCGTTCCCATGAAGAAGAAAAACACCTTTAATAAAGATGCTTGTCGTGTTTGTAAGAAGAAGAGACACTGGAAGAAGGATTGCCTGAAATACAAGAAATGACTTGAGAAGAAAGGTAATTTTTACCTTTGTATGTTATGAATCTAATTTTACTGAAGTTTCTGATAATACATGGTGGATTGATTCTGGTGCTACAATTCACATTGCCAAAATCATGCAGGGCTTTTTAACTCCGGGGAAGCTGATAGAAAGTGAACAATATGTCTATCCTGGCAATAGGAGAGTGTTCACGTGTGGAAGGCGTGGGAACTTATAGGCTCATTTTGAAAGATGATTTTCACTTAGATTTAGAAAATACTTTTTATGTTCCAGACCATTCTAGAAATTTAATTTCTCTTTCAAGACTATCGATTAGTGGATATGATTTGAATTTTCATTATCCTTTTGCGAAACTTTTGAAAGATAATAAAGTTATTGGTTTTAGAAATTTGAATGAGAATTTATATAAACTTGAGCTAGACCCCACATTTGAATGTAATGTTTTAACTTTGCATGACAAAGAAATTGGCACTAAGCGATGTATTATCAATGAGAACTCATCAAGTCTTTGGCACAAGAGATTGAGATACATCTCTATTGATAGAGTCAAAAGGTTGGTTAATGATGGAGTTTTAAAAGCTCTTGATTTTTCTGACATTGGGACTTGTGTGGACTGCAAAAAGGGTAAGCAGACCAATAAATCAACTAAAGGTGCCAAAAGGAGTTCTCAATTGCGTGAGATCATACATACAGACATATGTGGACCTTTTCCTACCCCGTGCTTGAATGGTGAGAGATATTTTATCTCATTTATTGATGACTATTCAAGATATATGTATCTCTATTTTCTGTTTGACAAATCATAAGCATTTGATGCTTTTAAAGTCTACAAGACGGAAGTAGAGAAACAAATTGGTGCTCAGATTAAAATTGTAAGATCTGACAGGGTTGGAGAATATTATGGTAGGCACACAGATAAGGGACAAGTTAAGGGTCTATTTGCCGAGTTCCTTGAATGTGAAGGTATAATTTCTCAATATACCATGCTAGGAACACCACAACAAAATGGTGTGACAGAAACAAGAAACCGAATTGTAATATCTCTTATTAAATAATGAGTAGTTAAGGGAATTTGCAAAAAATAACAAATAATAATAATAATATATAACAAATAAATAAATAGCAATCAAATACTATAAGACAAAAAAAAGGTGTTAGGAATTGAATAAAAAGGGCCGAAGCCCATAACTTACCTATCTGCCAAATTGAAAAGGGGTAAGGGGAAGGGAACGAAGCAGAAGCTTCAGAAAAAAAAAAAAAAAAAAAAAAAATTAAAAAAAAAAAATCAAAAGGAGAAGAAGAAGAAGGAAAAAGGCTAGAACCAAACCTTGAGAAATCTTAAATACGCGCTGGTTCTTACGGGTAATACTCGAATTTCTCATCTGTGTTCTTTTCTTCTGGTGATTCTTTTTGTCTCAGTTCATATGTTTGAAGGGTTTCACAAGATATAAGAAATTTGATACCAATAAGAGTCATTCTAAGCAAATTATACAATTGGAAGTTGGTAAATATTACTGTAGGATAAATTCACTTGAAAAAAAGAAGGGTATTGATGTATTTGTACTTAAACTAGTTTCATTATATATGATCTTTGTTAGGTGTAAATTAAGTTAGGGTGTAAGGATTGAGTTTTGGTGTTTAACTGTATTGCAATGACAATATCGAATTTGGGTTTGAATGTGGTAAATCTAGATTGAGTACAAAAGATAAGTACCAATTAAGAAGGAATATTATGGGCAGTAATGTTATTTCAGTTTCAATTTATGCAAACGATTAAGGAAATTGAACAGTACATGGAATAAACCATATAAATACCTTTTTATTTAAAAGATTTTGGACTAATTTAAATTACTCATATGTGGGTAAATATAAATTCACAAATTAAGACTCAAACATGAACCCGATGATTGGGTATTCTAAATTAGCTATGAATTAGCCTAAACAAAGAAATTAACATGAGATCGATATTATGTAATTATAGATTGATTGGAGGAATTTGTATGAATTGCTCGAGGTGAAGCATTTGATATTTCGGCACAAGTACTGTGAGTAGTAATCTTACCGCAATTTGTATTTTCATAACTTGCATGATTTACATAATTTTTAATATGAATATGTTACCGATTATTTTGAGTTGCCTGTGGGACAAGTCTTTTACTCGATATGATACTGAAATAGTTATTTGAAATGATTACCGTTGTTTTAAATATTGTCGTTGTCACTAGATCTGTTTTACTGTTACTTGAATTTACTATTATAGAAATGAAATTATATGATTTGATAAGAACCGAAATGGCCTATATTATTTTAAAATATTTTCTACGAGTATATATAGATTACAGAGACAAGTATAAATGGGAGTAGACATTGAAGGATCCCGTAGCTAACGACGGGTTCATTAGACCAGGTGCACCTTGTAATTCAAATTACCGTTATAGCCCTCGCTAGTGGGAAGGTAGAACTAGCATATCGTTACCGATTTCTCTCGAGTAGGAATTACTGTTATATTTGACTTCTTGCGAAGAAGCCATAGTAATACCGATTACATGATCCGTTTACTGAAACCTCCCAAATGTGAATATTGATATTAACAGTAGTTACTGAGCTTATTATTGAATTGTTAATTGTATTATTCTACAAGAAAAATATGATGAGACTGAAAATTATTTATTGTTTCTGAAAGGGCATTCTTATGTTATTTTCTGTTTGATATACTAGTATGTTTCTGACTTGTCCCCAATAAAAACGGTTGTGGTTAAGTGTTATTACTCACTGAGCTAGCGACTCATTCCCCGCTAATTTTTTTACAGAGACATCAGTTGATGCGGGAGAGGATTTCGTTAATTAGAGCGCACAAATTGATAGTTCTTAGTGAGCCTCACACTTGTTCGCATGGACAGAGATTTTATTTATTGTTATGGTATTTTCTTTGAACTCTTAGAGCCTCTTCATAGTCATTTTTTTAGTGTCTTGAGTATTATTTGTTATTATAGACTTATATTGAGTATCACTCATTCTTATCAAAGTTGGAGATAAAGTAGTATTTTCAGCTGTTAGTGGGTGGACTATTAATGATAGATATTTGTTTTGGTTAATTGATAAAGTCATTGTCGTTTGAAGTGATATTAGGATGTTTGATTGTTGATTTGAGACAGTGACATTTTTGGGATAGTCCAAAAACAGGAAAAACTCTGTCCGATTTTCTGTAAAATTCTGATGAGGCTTACTTGGGGGCATATGCTCCTAAGTGCCGGTCATGATCCTAAATTGGGCCGTGACACGAACATTAATAGACATGGTAAGAATCATGATTAGCAGATCAAGTTTACCTTTATCCTTATGGAGTGAAGCCTTAAAAATCGTTATGTATATTTTAAATAGGGTTTCATCTAAGGTTGTCCCCTAGACACCTTTTGAGTTATAGAAAAAATAGAAACCTAGTTAAAATTATCTACACGTTTGAGGATGTCCAACTGAAGTGAGTGTTTATAACCCACAATTAAAGAAGTTGGATGAAAGAACAATAAGCGATTGTTTTAAAGGTAATGTTTTATACTTCAATACCACACAAGAGGGGGAGGGGATGATTTGCGTGGTGTCCAATTTTCGAGTGTTGTCTCAATAGAAGAACCTGGTTCTTCTTGATGTTCCAACTTCTACTGGTGTGGAATAATAAATGCAGTAAAGTAAAAACACAGAGATTTTTACGTGGAAAACACCTGGCTCAAAAGGTGAAAAACCACGACCTACTCCTCAGTAGGATTTTTCCAAACTCTTCACTACAACTCTGAGCCAAAAAGCATTTACAAAATAAACTCTTTTGTAAACCTAGGACTAACTCTAATCCCTTTGTAGCAAACTAGCCTCTAGCTAATTGCGACAAGCTTCAAGTTAACTCTAACTTGAACAGTTTGTACCTATTAGAATTGCTTCTAATAAAGCTGAAAGATATAATATTAAAGCACCTACTACAACCAACTAGACTCGAAAGACAAACAAATAGAACTGGTTCTTCTAGATGGTCAAGTAGCTCCAGATTCGCACTCTCCAATTTGGCTCGAACTGGTTGCAAAATTTCTTCACGAATTTGGCTCTCAATTCTTGATAAATTTCTGTTTTTGTGCGTCTATATACAATAGAACAATCTGCAATTTATAGGAGTTAGTAGATAAGGAATTAACTAGAATCCTAATGCAACTCTTCCTTGGTGGAAGAGTTCTAGTCAAACTCAACCCCTAAATCCTTCCTTATCTTAGATTCTATTCTTATTGAATAAGGAGTCCTTTTCCAGTTTTGTTTTTGCAATCTTTTCTATTAGAAGATACTTCAATTTTACCAGAATACATTTATTTCATGCATGTGCATCTCATGTTCCTTTAACTCTGCTGGTCTATGTCACCTGTGATGGACCTGGTTCATCTCGGAGTTCCTTTGTCAATCTTCAAAACTATTTCCTTTCTTGGGCCAACAAATTCTCCCTTTTTGATGATGACAAACTCTGTGCTTCAGTCCTCTTTCAGCTTAGTCCAACATTGACACATATAAGAGTATTAAGCATTTATCACAAAGAACCAGGTTCATTAGGTAAATATCACATGTTCAGAGCACAACGTATCTTCCCCCTTTTGGCATCATCAAAAAGTTTCAAAATAAATTTTGTGAATCCCAGATATTTAACACTTACTCATGGCCATTTGGGAAACTACATATGCAATCATGGATTAATCATCAATAATCAACTAAGAATTCAAACTATCAAAAAATAGAGATACTGAATCAGAGCAAAAAGCATTAGATTTCATTGATAGAGAGAATACGATTCTGCCACAATCCACAAAATGAAACAAAAACAATTAAAACATGAGCAACAAACAAAAAATTCTGAATCTGGGTCACTGAAAGTTCTAGGAAGGCTAGGAAATTAAGGCTTGGAAAAACTGCAGACCTGGTTCATTTATCCAAGATGAATGGTTCAGCAGACTTAGAAACAAAGGAAGACTTCTTTGAGAAAGTCTTGAATTTATTGGGCTTATGGGTCTGAACTTCTACCTCTGTCACTTTTTCACTTTGATGGACCAGGTCCATCTCATCCACTTCAACAACCTCAATAGACTCAACAACCTTTTCTTTCCATTTTTCCACTCTTTTCTTCTTACTCTCCTCTAAAAGTTGTCTTCAACTCGTCTTCACTTTGTTTTACCTTGCTCCTTGTAGTTCTTCCTCCTGGAAGAGAAATATTAGAAGTCTCAGAAGGAGCAACTTTTCTTTTCTTACTTTCTCTTGTTGTTCCAGACGTTTGAGCTTTAGGAGTTCTTTTCTTCTTTGGATTGTAATTATCGCCTAACATTTTCAGCAGATCATTTCCTCAGTAGATGAACCAGGTTCATCTGTGTGCTTCCTAAATTTACTAACCCTTCAGTGATTTCTCCTGATTCACTCCCCCCTGCATTCTTGCTACGTTCTTCCTCCTTTTCTGGCTTAGCTCCACATCTATTACAGACCCAACCAGTATGAACCTAGTTTCTAAGTTTTTCAGCAATTTCATAGATGACCTCAGAAGGACTTGGGACAGATGTTACGTGAGTCATCAAAAATTTGGGAATGGTTTTGTAAGGGAGGGGATGACTTGAATGAAATTTTATTTTTGAATATACGATTAAGGCTTCCCTAGAATCTAGGTATTTTAATTTGGTGAGGATTCTTGTTGAAACGGAACTTGTTCAAAGTCAATTGGATAGGCTTTTGAATATTTTGAGTTTGGGTAGAGTTCTGCTCATGATTTAATTATTGGTATATCAAAGTGTGCAGAGTGTAGAACACATACCTCGCCTTTCAGATGAACCAGCACGATGAACCAGGTTCATCATTTCAGAATCCTCTTGATCAAGCCTCAATTTGCAAAGATAGAAAATTTTTTATTTGTGATCAGTGAGTCATATCAAAACATGTCATAAGAGTATACTTTATACAGTATGAGACTGAGAAATTGTTAATTTGATTATTTACACCCGTTTCAGACTTTTCTAGCCAAATTTTTTTATTTGTTTTCTTTTTTTAATGTATTTACATTCTGAACTGGTTCAATTAAGTGATCTTAATCATCCCTAATAGTAACATGTTCCTTTCAAAATGCTCTCTACTCAGTGCTTTTGTAAAGATATCTGCATGGTTTCACAACCAACTAGTTAATCCTTGATGTTCCTTCATTGCTTTGTTGTTGTGGAACAGGTTCAGGTACAGGTTCCAACGAAGTTTGGGAATTATTTTGTTCTATTCCCCCTGTCATGTTGCCCGGGATGGATGAACCTGTTCCATCACCTGTTCTTTCCTCCAGTGTTGCTTTAGTTTGGACTGAGTTTCTAACCAGCCCAATTTCTACATCATCTTGTTCATTACCAACCCCAGTGATTTCAGCTTTCTTTCCATTTACAAAGGAGACATTTCCTCCTTTGAGATCCTCAAGTGAAAGGAACTAGTCCTTGTTGCCAGTCATGTGTTTTGAGAAACCACTATCCGTGTACCATATTTGGCTACTACCTTTCACTTGAATCTACAAAAGAAAATCAGGGGTTAGTCTTAGGAACCCAAACTAGTTTGGGTCCCTTTCTATAAGCAAAAGGATGAATTAAATTCTTTTTAGCCCAACTTGGTAGCCAATTCTTCCCTCGAACAAAATTTTTGTTCTTTTGACTGGCCTTTTCTTTTGCATTACATTCACTTTTAAAGTGACCAGTCTTACCACAGGGGGTGCAGATTTTATTCTCAGGGAGAGTGAGATACTTGCTTTTGGGATCCCACTTAGGTAGCGGATTCCTAAAGCCAAGTCCTCTTCTATTGCTACTATGATGTTAATGTAGCCATGTTAAATCATCAGAGGACCTGTTACATTTGCTAGTTCTATCTAGTTCATGCTTGACCTTTCTTAGATCCTCCTTAAGGACTCTTATATTCTCATCTCTTTTGTACAACTCGTCTTTCATTTTTCCTAGGTTTTATTCTAATGTGAGTTGTGTGTGATCATTTTTGTTTTTACCTGTTCCTAATTTCAGTTTTATATTTTCAGATCTTAGCTCTAGGACAGTGGTGTCAAGTTCATGAACCTGGTTCTTTAACTCAGCATTTTTACTATCACTTTCTCCAGCCCTAAGTTCCAGATTTTTGCACTTAGCTTTCAAAATCACACACTCCTTAGACAGTTGTTTCTTTTCATTGTTTAGATCCTCAGATTCATCAATGAAATCCGGGAGTAACTCAGATAACCTTTCTTTAGACACAAATTTAATCTTGTCTTTGAGATGAATTATACTTACCACAGATTCCTCATCGGATTCTCCAATTGCCATAAGTACTTGTTCATCTCCATCTTCATCATCTGACTCCTCATCCGAACTTTCACCCCAAGCAGCAACCATTGCCTTTGTTGATGTTCTGTTTTTCTTGGGTTGAACCTATTCCTTCTTCCTGTTCCTTCGTTCAACTTTTTCTTTCTTCTATTCAATTTCCCATTGAGAGCAGTTTTTGATGTGGTGATTAGTCTTGCCACACTTGTAACACCCCTCATTTGTTTGTTTTTCAGGAACCTTTGGTTTGTTGTAGCTTACACTTCTTGAAAGAACCTTTGCTCTCATTAGGTACTTCTTGAAGTCCTTTGTGATCATGGTCATTTCATCCTCTTCCAGNCTCCTCCAGATCAGCTTCTTCAGTGATTCTGAATGCCAAACTCCTTTCCTTCTTGGGACCATCCATCTTCATAGTCTGCCTTCTAAGTTCATAGGCAGTGAGATTTCCAATCAGCTCATCCAGCTTAAGAGTTGCAATGTTCTTAGATTCCTGAATGGCTGTAATTTTGCTTTCCCAAGAGACTGGCAAGACCCTTGTAAGTTCTCAACCTTGTCTTCTTCAAGAATGACCCTTCCAAGAGACTTGAGTTCATTGGTCAGTGTAGTGAGCCTTGTATACATATCTTGGATGGTCTCTCCTTCCTTCATGGTGAAATTATCATATTGAGAGTATAGTAGAGTTCCTCTTGACCTCTTCACTTGAGGTGTTCCTTCATGAGCCACTTGCAAAGTGTCCCAAATTTCTTTTGCAGTGGTACAACTTTGAATTCTGCTATACTCGTCTGGACCGAGTCCACACACAAGCCACTTCTTGGCCTTAGCATTTTTCTCCCACTTTCTCAAATCCTCAGCAGTGCAGTCAGCTCTAGTCTTTGGCACATCTACTCCTTCAGCAGTCTTCTTCATGGTGGCTAAAGGACCGTCAGTGACTATGTCCCATAGTTCATAGTCTTCTCCAATTAAGTGATC
>ML371849.1:67391-82542 GCA_005239525.1 Nicotiana knightiana | reverse complement strand
TCCATCTATTTGTGCGGTGTCCAATTTTTGAGTGCTGTCTCAATAGAAGAACCTGGTTCTTCTTGGTGTTCCAACTTCTACTAGTGCGGAATAATAAATGCAGTAAAGTAAAAACACAGAGATTTTTACATGGAAAACACCTGGCTCAAAAGGTAAAAAAACCACGACCTACTCCTCAGTAGGATTTTCCCAATCTCTTCACTACAACTTTGAGCCAAACAACATTTACAAAATAAACTCTTTTGTAAACCTAGGATTAACTCTAATCCCTTTGTAGCAAACTAACATCTAGCTAATTGCGACAAGCTTCAAGTTAACTCTAACTTGAACAGTGTGTACCTATTACAATTCCTTCTAATAAAGCTGAAATATACAATACTAAATCACCTACTACAACCAACTAGACGCGAAAGACAAATAGATGGAACTGGTTCTTCTAGCTGGTCAAGTAGCTCCAGATTCACACTCTCCAATTTGGCTTGAACTGGTTGCAAAATTTCTTCACGAATTTTGATTTCAATTCGTGATAAATTTCTATTTTTTTGCGTCTATATATAATAAGAACAATCTGCAATTTATAGGAGTTAGTAGATAAGGAATTAACTAGAATCCTAATGCAACTCTTCCTTGGTGGAAGAGTTCTAGTCAAACTCAACTCCTAAATTCTTCCTTATCTTAGATTCTATTCTTATTGAATAAGGAGTCCTTCTCCAATTTCGTTTTTGCAATCTTTTCTATCAGAAGATATCTCAATTTTACCAGAATACATTTATCTCATGCATGTGCATCTCATGTGCCTTTAACTCTGCTGGTCTATGTCATCTGTGATGGACATGGTTCATCTCGGAGTTCCTTTGACAATCTTCAAAACTATTTCCTTTCTTGGGGCAATAATAGGCTATGCCGTTAACTCTAAGGGATTTAGGTTTTATTGTCCTTCTCATTCTACTAAAATTGTTGAGGCTAGAAATGCTAAATTTCTTGAGTATCATGAAGAGAGTGGGAGTGGTTTGACTCAAAGGGTGGATATTAAAAGAAATAAGGAAACCACATGTGGTACCTTTATATATTGGAAACTTGAATGTTGCTCAGAAAAGTTCTCATGAATTATCTGAACAACAACAAGTTGAAGAGCCACCACCACTTGAGGAGCCACATGAAGACCAACACGTTTTACCTGAACCCACTGAAGAAGTGTCTGAACCAGTGAGAGTGAAAGAATCCTCAAGAGTTCAAAAACCAACAATTTGTAATGACTATGTTATACATCTCCAAGAGTCTGATTATGATATTAGACTAAAAGATGATCTATGCTCGTTTTCACAAGGCATGAGTGGAGAAACCTCCACACTTTGCTATGATTCCATAAAAGAAAAGTTAGAATCTATGGCTAAAAACGAAGTCTGGGATCTCATGGAGTTAGCAAAGGGAGCCTCTACTATAGGTTCTAAATGTGTCTTTAAAACTAAAAGAGACTCATCTGGTAATATCGAACGACATAAAGCCAGATTTGTAGCCAAGGGTTTTACTCAAAGGGAAGGCATTGATTACAATGAAACCTTCTCTCTAGTATCAAAGAAGGATTCATTGAGAATAATCATGGCATTAGTATCCCTTTTTGATTTATTACATCAAATGAATGTGAAAACAACTTTCCTGAATGGAGATCTTGAAGAGGAGGTATACATGCGTCAACCTGAAGGATTTTGTGATAAGGACAAAAGTCACCTTGTTTACAAGTTGAATAAATTCATTTATGGGCTAAAGCAGGCTTCCCACCAATGGTATATTAAATTTCATACTTTTGTTTCTTTATTTGGATTTCGGAGAACATCATTGATCACTATATGTGCCTTAAAATAAGTGGGAGTAAATATATTTTTCTAGTCCTATATGTAGATGACATTTTACTTGCAGGTAGTGATTTGGGGTTGTTACATGAGACTAAACAGTTCTTTATCCAGAATTTTGAGATGAAGGATATGGGTGAAGCCTCTTATGTCATTGGCATAGAGATTCACAGAGATGGATTCCAAAGATTACTTGGACTGTCTCAAAGGGCCTACATCGAAAGGATTCTGGAAAGATTCGGGATGAAAAACTGTTCACCTATAGCAGTACCCATAATTAAAGGTGACAAATTCTCATTGAATCAATGTCTACAAAATGCATTGAAAAAGGAGAAAATGAAAGACATTCCCTATGCTTCGCTTGTTGGGAGCCTTAATATGCATAGGTATGTACTAGATCTGATATTGCAAAGTACTAGACCTGATATTGATTTTGCAGTAGGAATGCTTGGTAGATATCAAAGTAACATTAGTCTTGACCATTGGAAAGCGGGTAAAAAGGTTTTGAGATATTTGCAAGGAACCAAGGTTTAAGCTCACATACAAATACTCTGACTCATTAGAGGTCATAAAATACTCAGACTCTGATTTAGGTGGATGCAAAGACACTGGTAATCCACTTCAGGATACATTTTCCTTCTTGCTAGAGGTGTTGTGTCTTGGAGAAGTGTCAAGCATACCATTGTTGCAACATCCACAATGGAAGCTGAATTTATAGCATGCTATGAAGCTACATCACAGGCGTTATGGTTGAAAAACTTTTTTATCAGCCTTAGGATTGTCGATTCCCTTTCAAGGCCATTGAGAATATTATGTGACAATTCACCTGCAGTGTTCTTTTCTAAGAATAATAAAAGTGGCAGCCGAAGCAAGCACATCGACATAAAGTACTTGATGGTTAGAGACTATGTGAAGAAGCAAGATGTATGTTTTGAGCATGCTAGTAAATACCTTGATGATTGTTGATCCTATGACTATAGGTTTGCCGGCTAATATTTTCAAGGATCATGTAACCCATATGGGTCTTGGTAGCTCAATTTAGCCTTGCTTTATTCTCTAATAGTTTGTCTACACATTATGTTTATTTTGATATACATGACAGTGCATGTTTTGGTTTTTCATGTATTACTTTGTGATCATTGGATCAATAAAGTTGGACTCTGAATGACTTATATTAAGTTCATTCATAAAGTTATTTGACATTTTGTTGGAACATATTATACATTGTAATACACGGAAGGAATTGTTTGTGTAAGAGCATGACCACCATGATTCATGTGATGATATGTTATAGCTAAAGTGATTGTTGCATAACTGTTGGTTGAGTGATAAAGTCTATGGCCATACTATATGCTTATCTCTCATAAAGGATTATTTGATTTTAATATGTGGATCAAGTGGGAGAATGTTAGAAATTTACCGTCTCTTCTAGAGACTTCTAATGTGCCCCACATATAAAGTAATAAAACCAAAGAAAATAATATATCAGATAATATTCTGTAGTTATGCATATATGGTAGTTTCTTTGATGGAAAGAAATAATTTTTATTAGGAGTCGCTAGGGCAATTATAATTTATGGAGAAATCCCTAGGTCTAAAGCATTTACCTAAGATTCCCTAGCCTACCTCTAAATATGTATGACTCCATCAGTCTAGCATCCCACAATAGACACAGAGTAGAAGACTCCCTAGGTTTTCTATCAAAGTTCTTCCTGGCTGAAGGTATGTTCCTATTAATTCTGCTGCGTAGGCTTAAATTCTACGATCCAAACTTAGGATCCATTATGTTTTGTCACATAGGTGGAGTCTCTTGTACTCCTCACCAGATCAATACATTAATCAACCATAAACCTTCAGTTTCTATTCAGTCCCAAACTAATCTACATTATATATTTGAATGTTGTCCATTCCGACTCTATTCAGTATTCAGGCTTTCTTTTTCAACATTCATAGTCGTCAAATTTAAATTGGATTTAATCTGAAAATCAATCAGTCAACCATGAAATAAAGGAACTTTATTATTCTTTGTGCAACACGTTTATTGGTTACAAGAATCCAACTGAAGGAATTCAAGGGCCTTCTCAAATTAAAGGGCCTTCTCAAATTAAAGTCCCATTATTTTCGCTTTGGAATTCTTTAGTCCCATTAGAAGTATATTGAATTCTTAACACAATTTACTTAAATATAACCAAAATATGTCAAGAGATCAGTGATACCTAGAACTGTCGCGAGTACAAATACCATCAAATCGATCCCTTATTTTTAACCATTATTCTTGATTAAGAGAATGTTTAGCCCTAAACCAATACTACCAATTTTGGAATTTTACACAAATTCTAGATATGTAACATGTTGTACTTTGGGCTAAATACAAGAACCAAAGATCTTTATTTAAAAGTGTTATCCAGTAATATGTAGTCCTTAAAACTGTTTATTTCCTCTTTGCTCTTGCTTAATTCTTCTTGAGTAATGAGGGCGAAATGGCCTCTGGCCACTTAAACTTGTAGGGCTTTTTAAAGTCGATACACCAACTTACAACTTTCCCATTTAAACACTAAAACTTGTGGAACTCATAACTAATAAACACATTTTACTCTTGGCCATCCGTGCGTGTATTACACATCTGCTAACATGTCCATCCAGTCAGATAACGTGTCCGCCCAGTCAGCACTGAGCCAATCGTAATATTACACGTCAGAGGCGGGAAAATAAACCCCTATCGATTGGGGTCCTCCCTCTTTTAATCAGTACACCCAACCTAATCCCCATTCTTTCGTTTACCTTTCTCTCTCTAACCACGCTTCTCATCTTAAACCTAGGTTAGTAATAACTTCATAATCAGTCGTCCCCTTCACAAATTAATCAAAATCACTCCAAAACCAACTGATTGGGATCCCCTCCTATTTATTCAAAAGTTGTTCGAGTGTTGTTTGGTTAGAGATTTCGATTCTAGTCACGTGTTAGCCCTTGAAGGTTAGTTTGTTTATTTTGATGTTGTTTTTTGTTTTTTTCGTCTAATTTATTATGAAAAAATATGGGTAATATTTGATTTTCAAAGCTATTTTTGTTTGCATGCATCATCTGTTATTTTGGGATTTAATATTAGGGTTTTGGGGAAACAGTCGAGTGTTCACTATATTTTAAGAATTTTGTCTTATTCAAGAATGATCTGGCATTTGAGGTTAAAAAATTAGGGCTTTTGTCCGCATGCACAAATTGGGGGATTTTATATTAGGGTTTTCGGGTAAAGCAGTCGAATATACACTTTATTTTTGGGGTTTTATTTTTTTCATGAGTGATATGGCATTTGGGGTTAAAAAATTAGGGCTTTTGTCCGCATTCACTTTATTTTAGGGGTTTTGCCTTGTCTTTTTCTTGTCTCCCACTTTGTTAAATTTTATCACTTTTTAGGGTTAAAGTGTATCTGACTTGGCCCCCCTTTTTTGCAGAATTCAATGGCTGTCTATGTGAAATTACAATTTCATCATCTAGGGTGGTTAGTGGCTGACCCGTTTATGAGGTATGTACATGGACAAACTTGGCCAGTTGTTCTTCAAGATGATATTGATGAATTACATATATTACAATTCATGATTGGGCTAAGGATATGGGGTACTTAAAAGTAGATAAATATGCATGTAAAATTAACAAAAAAGGAGAATTTAGATTTCTGAAATATGATGCTGATGTGTTAGCTTTGTGTAAAGACCTCAAGGATGGGGATTTTATTTATGTGTATATCTGTCACACAATTAATACACCATGTGTTGATATAGACCTAGATGAAATGTTAAGTTGTGGTGGTTTAAATGTGGAGCCCACTGATGTTCAGCCATCTGGCTTTGATGAAAGGCCACATGGGCAAACAAGTGATGCTAATGCTAGGGAAACAAACTCACCTACTAATGCTAGGGCAACTCACTCACCTAACAATGATATAAATAGGGGTGATAACACTCATGGGAAGGTTAAATAGAGGGCTGCTGTAACTGATTCTGATACAGAAAGCTCTAGTGAAGATGAAGGTGAGTTCTATAGCTTTCATTTAGCTACTGATTCTGAGGGTGATGTTGAGGGTGATGAGGTAAGTACTGAGAGTGAGGATAAGGATTATGAGGCTATTTCTGATGATGATGATACATATGAGTCATTATATGGTTCTGATGAGGATATTAATGGGGAGACAAGTGACCT
Source organism: Nicotiana knightiana (assembly GCA_005239525.1). NCBI lineage: Eukaryota > Viridiplantae > Streptophyta > Magnoliopsida > Solanales > Solanaceae > Nicotiana > Nicotiana knightiana. The sequence goes on along the minus strand of ML371849.1, from coordinate 76,498 downwards.
AGAACCTGAAGTAGTTGCTGCTAAACAAGCTAAAGTGAATTCAAAGAGTAGTAAACTAATATCTAATAAAGTTAATACTTATGAGATATCTAGTGGACCTGTAGGTATAGACCCTGGTTTTGAAGACATGTATAAAGATAAGCAATCCAAATATGCTGGAAAGTTGGGAGGGGATGAGCAATATCTGCACAGTTCAGATCCAGGTAGTGAGGATGATGAAGTTGAAGAAGATGGGGTGCATAACCCTCAACCAAGAAGATACAGCAACAAGGTATACTTTGACCCTGCTTGTAAAAAAATCTGTTTCCAGTTGGAAATGGTGTTTGAAAGTGTGAAGTAGTTCAGATCTTCTTTGCAAGATTATGCTATTCAAAGAAGAGTTCAAATTAAGTTGAGGCCTAATGAGCAACATAGGGTTAGGGCAAAATATGTGAACTCAACAAGATGTAGATGGCATATTTTGGGAAGTTTGGAGGGACACACAGGGAATTTCATTGTTAGTAGCTACTATCCTGTTCATAAGTGTTTTAGAGCAACCAGAAACAAGATGGCTAATACATCATGGGTAGCTAAACATTTCAAGGACAAGATTATCAACCAATCTGACATAAAGCTTAGGCAGTTACAGGACTTGATTAGGATAAAGTATGGTGTGTATGTGGGAAAATCTATATGTGCCAGGGCTAAACATCAGGTCATGGGTCAGTATCTTGGTGATTACAAGAAGGAGTTTTCTAGAATATATGATTATGCTGACATGTTGAGGTCTACAAATCCTGGCAGCACTGGTGTTGTGAATACTTCAAAGGAGACAATACCTGGTAAAGAGGTTTTTGTGGCTATCTATATTTGTCTACATGCTTGCAAAGTAGGTTGGTTGGAAGGCAGTAGAAATGTTATTGGCTTTGATGCAGCATTTTAGAAGGGTGTGTGTAAGGGTAAGCTACTATCATGCATTGGTAAAGATGGTAACAACCAAATGTACCCTATTGCCTGGGCAGTGGTTGAAAAGGAGACAAAGCACACATGGTCATGGTTTTTTAGGTGCCTAATGCATGATCTGCAGCTCACAGAATCCCAAGGTGAAGGGCTGACCATAATTTATGATATGCAGAAGGTATATACTGCACTCTAAATATTTCTGTTTCTGTTATTCTAACTGTTTATGTTTCTGTTATTCTAACTGTTTCTCTTGTTTCTTAAGGGACTTGTTGCATCTGTTTCTGAGTTGTTACCAAATGCTGAACACAGAATATGTGCAAGACACATATGGAGCAACTGGAAACAAAAGTGGAAAGGAAAGGAAAGAAGGAAGAAGTTCTGGGCATGTGCAAGGGCTTCCATTGAAGAATATCTGAAGGCTAAGTTGGATGAATTGGCAGAATTAGGTGATAGTAAGATCATTGAGGATCTACTGAGATACCCAAAACAAAGTTGGTGTAGAGCATTCTTCAAAGATTGGAGTAAAAGTGATTCTGTGGAGAACAACATGTGTGAGACCTTTAACAGTTGGATCTTGTCTGCTAGGCACAAGTCTATCATAACCATGTTAGAAGAGATTAGAGTGAAGGTGATGGAGAGGATGACTGGCAAGAGAGAGTTTGCTACAAGGTGGATTACTAATGTATCTCCTATGGCAATGGGGTACATAGAGGAACAATCTCAATATGCAGTTAAGCATGAACTGAAATGGAATGTGGACACTGGGTATGAGATACAACATGGGGTTTACAAGCATATTGTTGACTTCTCCAATAATACATGCACATGCAGATCATGGTAGCTCAAAGGAATACCATGCTCCCATGCAATATGTGCAATGTTCTTTAAGAAATTTGAGCCTGTTGACTATGTTGTTCACTGGTACAAGAAAGAAACATACCTGAAGGCTTTTAGTTGTTACATACAACTAGTGACCAACATGGATATGTGGCAATCAACGAAAAATGCAGCTGTTGAGCCTCCTGTAGTTACCAAGATGCCTGGTAGACCTAAGAAAACTAGAAAAAAAGGCTCAAGATGAACCAAAAAAGAAGTTTGGTAAGAGATCAAGGAAATGGACACCAATGACCTGCTCTCATTGCAAGACAGTAGGCCATAATAAGAAGGGGTGTTCTATCTTGGTAATGCATTCTACTTCAGAAATTTAATTACTCATTTTATTTCTATAACTCTTTTTTTTTTTGGAAATTTCAGAAAGGACAAGGAACTGGAACAACAGGTGATTCTGTTACTCAACCATCACAGTCTTCTCAAACAACAACTCAACAATCAGTTCCTGTCAGTGATTCTGGAACTGCCCGGACAACAAATACCCAACCATTAGCTGTTGCAAGTGCATCGGTAAGAATTCACTTTTTAATTTAGTTAATCTCTATTAGCATTCTACCTTTAAATTACTAGATAGTATTCTATCTTGAATCAGGATACTGGGAGTATGAGATCAAGGACTTTTGAGGATATTATATCTAGTGTTAGAGGAAGGTCAAGAGCTAGTGGAATTCGAGGAAGACCAAGAACTACTGGATTTGGTATTCTGTTTGGTGATTCAGGAACAGTGATAGAAAGGGTAAGATTAATCAAGAAATACTGAATTTTGAATTATTATTTAGATGTTAGTTGTTTGTGTGGTAATTTGGCATTGATGATTGCAGTGTGGCTCAAGAGATAGGGTACATTCTGCTCCTACAAAAGTAGTGGATGCTGGGCAGACCAATATTGATCTTGGATATAGTGCACCTGGACTAAGGTGGAAAGGAAGAAATGCTATAACACAAAGGCAACTTCAACAACAGTTGGAAAAAGACAAACTCAAGCAAGCCTTAGCCAACCTCAAGTCCATTCTTCATCTCAGCCAAGCCAGTCTCCATGTCCAAGCCAATCTCAGCAATACATCAACCAATCTCAACCTTGAAGATGACTGAATGTTCATATGGTTTCTGTTAATTTTTGTGAATGAACTTCTGTTAAGTCTGTTAGTTGCAGAACTTTATTTCTAAGTGTGTTAGGGCAAAACTTATAATGTAGGTTAACTGCTAGTTGCAGAATTTTTCTTTTGTTTGCTTAAACTATTTCTGCTGCTAGATAGAAATTCAGTGCTAATTTTGTCAACCAAGAAGGCTGATGGAACTTGGTTGTTTATATATGTCTGCTTGTGTTATGTCACAACTGCTTTTCATTCCCGAAAAAATACTTCATTTTGTCATTAGCATTGTACATAGGGTTATGAAGACATTGATTAGTGCTAACTAGACTAAGATGAAAATTAAAATTATTAGTGCTAATACAACTACTAAGGTTACAATGATTCTCTTCCTACACTGTAGTGGATCTCTCTCTCTAATTCTTGATAACAGTCCTGAAATCACTTGTTTATAGAGATCTGGAAGAGGTGGGTCAAACCACCTAAAAAAATTACAAGAATTGACTTGACCATAGTTTGAGCACCCATAAAACCTTCTTCCTGGATTTGTTGGCTTCCAAATGATGCAAATATGAGCTTCAACTCCACAATAACAAAATACAGGACTTTGAATCATTCTCACAGTCTGAAAAAAAAAATTAAATAAAACTTCAGATTGTAAGAAATAGGAAGGAATGAAACTTCAAATGCTACCAATGCTATATAATAGAGGGATAATGTGTTAGAGCAATTAAAGGAATAAAAACCCACTTAAATAGGCCCTATTTTTTTACCGTTGGGCGTTGGGAAAGGGTTCTCACGCTCCTAAAAGTCGTGAGACTCACGCACATAGATGACTAGGACCAACTGACGCCACATGGGATGGGTCAACGGTCAAACATGTTTATTAGTTATGAGTTTCACTAGTTCGAGTGTTCAAAAGGGAAAGTTGTAAGTTGGTGTATCGATTTTCAAAAGCCATATAAGTTTAAGTGGCTAGGAAGCCATTTCGCCAGTAATGAGTATACGTACCTAGATTCTATCTGAGAAACTTCTAACTCATGTATACATATATAATACATGAATCTCCAATGCACTATTTTGCAAAGTTTTAGTACAATGAACTAGGATCGTAATTCAAATGGGGTGGGGAGATATAACTCTTAATGTATTAAATTTAAAATATTGTAGCCTTAAACAAAGTACACAATTTAATTTTATTTAGAAATAAGTTTTCAAAAGAAAAAAAAAATGACCGTCACTGAGTTGTGTTATGTTACAATTAAAATGATGAGTATTTCACTTGAAACTACAATTTTTTTTATGCCTTTAAGTTAAATATAGGACAAACTGACACACAGAATCCCAGTATTATATTCGTGGTACACTGCTAAATGCATGATACCAAATTTTTGCTGAAGTCATGGGACCATGTTCCCAAGAAAAAAAAAAAAAGAAATTTGTTATCTAGTATCTTTTTATTCTGCACTATTTATTTTACTGAAGAATATTTTAATTATATACATGTTGAAGATATAAAAAAGTTAAGAGATAATTAGGTTAATAATTACAGGTAATTGCTCATAATATAAAAATTAGTAACCTGGAAAAAGAATAGCTAACTTATTACTCCATAACCAGTAAAAATATACTAATATAAAACTAATTTACAATATAGCTTAAATTAAGGCATAGAGCTAGTATTTAGGTTATAACGGATTCGATTGAACCATAAATTTTTGCTTTAAACTATATACTTTTCTTAAGAAGATATTAAATACTGTTAAATCCTATTTAAGAATCCTGAATCCCCCTTGTTAGTTGTTACGCTGTGTGGCGGCTAGTTCGCGTCAGGGAATCAAATTGGTTATCTCTTAAAAAAGATAATATTTTCTCCGTTTATTTTTACTTGGCAGGCATATCAAAATAAATTTTTAATTTTACTTGTTATTTTATGAGAAGACAAATTCTTTTTTCTGTTATACTTATAATATTTAATACTTCAAATTATTTTTTCAAATCTAATAAAATATGTATCAATTAATATTAGAATTATAATTAATTATATATTTTATTTATTATTTGTTAAGGAACGTGAAAAGACAAACCATATCACGTAAAAATGAACTGAGAGAGTAACTCCAGTCAGAAAATCACATGCATATACCAATCATACGGTATTATTTTGCTAGCGTTCATGTGCTTGTCAGTAATTACAGTAGACAAAACTCAATTGAGGTGCTTATATATTGTTACTTTCTTTGTCTTAATTATATAGTATATGACGCTTGTTAATTATACTATTATCTGAGTCATTTTAAAACGTTTGACGCTATCACAAATAATATTATGTTGTATAACTTTTAGAAGTTTGACGAATATAATTCAAACCTGCTAACAGATCAAATTGAACTTTTAATGTGACATTTTCCTATGGAATTAACTGATTTAGAGTAGCTGATAAGTATTAGGTGTTGAAAAGTACTTTTAAGTGCTGAAGCTGATTTATAAAATAAGCAGTTACGTGTTTGGATAAAAGTGCTGAAATTAATAATAAGCAACTGAAATTGTTTAATTAAAAAGTGTTGATCAGCTCTTTTTATGTTAAAATGACTTAAATGACCTTATAATAATTTAAACTACTAAAAACGTTATTTTCTTCAACTTTAGATTCTACCTATTTATCATGTTATTTTAATTATAAAAATGATTAGATAATATCTTTTTTTTTTTATATATATAAATATAATTTAAAGTATACAATCATAAATTAGAAGGGGTGGTGTATAAATTGACAAAAATTAAGGAAAAAAAACCTTAAACAATGCACACAGTGTTTGTAGAGAAGAAACAAGCATTTAATCTGGAAGGGGCGATGCATAAGATGTGCAGGGGCAGAGCGACGGGGACAGACGAAATCTCGGTGGAATTCTGGAAGAGCGCGGGGCGGGCAGGTTTGGAGTGGCTCACTGGGCTGTTTAATGTTATTTTTAAGACAAAGAAGATGCCCGAAGAATGGAGGTGGAGTACGATGATTCCGCTTTACAAGAACAAGGGTGATATCCAAAATTGCAACAATTATAGGGGTTTCAAGTTGTTGAGTCACACTATGAAGGTTTGGGAGCGGGTGATGGAGGCCAGGGTGAGGAGGTGCGTGTCTATTTCCGAGAATCAGTTTGGATTCATGTCGGGGCGTTCGGCTACGGAAGCGATTCATCTGGTAAAGAGATTAGTAGAGCAGTATAGGGAGAGGAAGAAGGATTTGCATATGGTATTTATTGACCTTGAGAAAGCATATGATAAAGTTCCGAGGGAGGTCCCATGGAGGTGTTTGGATGTTAGCGATATTCCGGTAGCGTACGTTAGGGTGATTAAGGATATGCATAATGATGGTAAGACTCGGGTGAGGACTGTGGGTGGTGACTCGGAGCATTTCCCTGTGGTGATGGGGTTACACCAGGGATTGGCTCTTAGCCCATTTTTATTTGCCTTGGCGATGGATGTACTGTCGTGTTATATCCAAGGGGAGGTGCCTTGGTGAAGGCTATTTGTCGATGATGTAGTGTTGATTGACGAGACGCGTAGCGGAGTTAACACGATGTTAGAGGTTTGGAGACAGACCTTGGAGTCTAAAGATTTCAAACTGAGTAGAACCAAGACAGAATACTTGGAGTGCAAATTTAGTGACGAGACCCATGATGCAGACGTAGAGGTTAAACTTGATGCTCAAGTTATCCCTAAGAGAGCGAGTTTTAAGTATCTTGGGTCTATTATCCAGGGTAACGGGGAGATTGACGAAGATGTCGCACATCGCATTGGAGCGGGATGGATGAAATTGAGGCTCGCTTCTGGTGTTTTGTGTGATAGAAATGTACCGCTAAGCCTTAAAGGTTAGTTTTATCGAGTGGTGGTTCAACTAGTTTTGTTGTATGGGGCTGAATGTTGGCCAGTCAAGAACTTCCACGTGCAGAAGATGAGAGTAGCAGAGATGAGGATGTTGAGATGAATGTGTGGATGTATTAGGAAAGATAGGATTAAGAATGAAGCTATCCAGGACAGAGTGAGAGTAACCTCTGTGGAGGACAAAATGCGGGAGTCGAGGCTGAGATGATTCAGACATGTTAAGAGAATAAACATTGATGCTCCTGTTAGAAGGTGTGATATGTTGGACATGGAGAGTTTGAGAAGAGGTTGAGGTAGGCCTAAGAAGTATTGGGGAGAGGTGATTAGGCAGGACATAGCGCTGCTTCAGCTCACTGAGGACATGACCCTTGATAGGAGGGTGTGAAGGTCGAGGATTAAGGTAGAAGGTTAGTAAGTAGTTTATAGTTGTTCACAGATAGTCTTAGTAGCATGCATATCCCTTCATATTATTAGATTTCTATTACGTTATGTGGTTTTGTTCACCTCAAGTATTGTATTCCCTGTTGCTATTATTTGGTACTACTTATCCTTTATCTCTCCCTTTTTCTTTTCTCTTTCAACTTTCTTCCTTCCTTGCTTTCCTCCTCTTCTTCTTGCCCTTCCTGAGCCGAGGGTCTATTGGAAACAACCTCTCTACCTACATTAGGTAGGGGTAAAGTCTGTGTACGGACTACCCTCCCCAAACCCCACCTGTTGGGATCAAACTGGATTTTTTGTTGTTGTTGTTGTTGTAAACAAGCACTTAATATATATATTGAAGAACAGGGATAGAGTAATACTATACGAAGATTTTTGTTATAAAAAGAAGTATTTTAGGGATAAAATAATCAATATTTTGGTCAAACCTAAAGTGCTTATAAGGTGAAATTTGATAAGTTGGGGAGACCAACTTATGGCTTTTGGCTTATTTTTGGCTTATAAGCACTTAACTTACAAGCACTTTTAATTTTACCAAACGCGTAGATAAGCCAAGAAGGTCTTATAAGCCAGTTTGACCAGCTTATAAGCTTAGCCAAACACCCTTGTATATGTACTTTGGGCGTTTATTTTTAAATGTGATAATTTAATTTTATTTTTCAACTTCAACAATCCTCCTCTTTAATGAACGATGGTAAAAAGAAAAAAATCTTATGAAACAATAAAGAACAAGAACAATATTGCAGAGAAAGAGAGAGAGGAAATTCTTATTGAATTTTTGGGATGAATTACAATGGAAGAGGATCTCTCTATTTATAGGGAAAGAGTGACTTAGCCACCAAGTAACAAACCCTAGAATCTCTCTAGAATATAGACATTCACCATAAATAGAATTCTATTTATAACACTCCCCCTTGAATGTCTGTTCAACAAATAATGTGCCTCATTAAAACCTTAACTAAAATAAAACCCAATGGGAAAAAAATTCTAGAAAAGGAAAAAGAGTACACGTGTTTAGAAATGCGCCTTTTGGTTGCCTCGTTAAGAACCTCGCAAGGAAACCCCAGTGGGACAAAACCTTGTAAGGGAAAAAGAGTGCAACGCGCATTAACTCCCCCTGATGAGAGCATCAATTCACATCCTTGAGCCTTCGCATCCCAATCTTGTGTATTAGCTTCTTGAAGGTTGACGTTGGTAGAGATTTTGTGAACAAATCAGCCATATTATCACTTGAACGAATCTGTTGCACACTAATATCACCATTCTTTTGAAGATCATGTGTGAAGAATAACTTTGGTGAAATATGCTTTGTCCTATCTCCTTTTATGAATCCTCCCTTCAATTGTGCTATGCATGTTGCATTGTCTTCATACAAAATCGCGGGTAGTTTATCACAACAAACCACATTTATCTCGAATAAGATGTATTATAGACCTCAACCACACACATTCTCTACTTGCTTCATGAATAGAAATTATCTCTGCATGATTAGATGAAGTAGCCATGATCGATTGCTTAGTCGATCGCCAAGATATGACAGTGCCTCCACAGGTAAACACATAACCTGTTTGAGATCGGGCCTTGTGTGGATCAGATAAATACCCAGCATTGGCATAACCAACAAGATCGAGACTGCAATTATTGCCATAAAATAAGCCCATATCAGTAGTTCCTTTTAGATACCGCAATACATGTTTGATTCCATTCCAATGTCTCCTTGTAGGAGTAGAGTTATATCTTGCTAAGACATTGACTGAAAAAGTTATGTCAGGCCTTGTAGTGTTGGCAAGATACATTAGTGCACCAATTGCATTAAGATATGGTACTTCAGGACCAAGTAGCTCTTCATTCTCTTCTCGAGGTC
>ML371849.1:9194-66936 GCA_005239525.1 Nicotiana knightiana | reverse complement strand
TAGAATGTGCTTCAATTGCACTAATTCTTGTCCAATACAGGCCACAAGATAAAGATGGGAACTTCTCAATAACCCTCTTTTGGCCAGAGACATTCTTGGTAATGATGAGATATTCAAGATTATTCTCATCTATTGTCTCAATATGATATCCATTTCGGCGGATATCTTTAAAACTCAACAAGTTCCTTTTGGACTTGGAGGAGAACATTGCATTCTCTATGATAAGTATTGTTCCCTTAGGCAGAGTTATAGTAGCTCTTCCAGAGCCTTCAATTAATTTACTACTACCAGAAATTATAGTAACATCTGCCTTACACATACTTAAATGAGAGAAATATTTCTTCTCTTTGAATATTGTATGTGTCGTACATGAATCAACTAAACAAATATTTTTATAATTAAACTTTGATCCAAGATTTCTTTGTGAGTTATTCATATTTGCTTCTCATGGTTTGACATACAAAAGAGATATACGAATAAATATTAGTATTTGCAGAGAAATAAACTAGGTTTACAACAATCTGCTTGAAAACAAATATTAAAAGTGCAACATATTTTTCCGAACTACTATCTAACTATGTACTAATTTTTTGTGTTAATATTAATAATATAATACTAGCATTTAAGTATACTCTTTTTGGATGGAGAATAGAAACAATTAAATTTGATACTACTAGTAAATAATAAAAAAATTGTTCTCGAGTGACCAAATTGTTATTTTAATGAAAAAGACACATTTAAAATAGTTGTACATATTGACATCCTTTAGTTAGATGAAATGATGATTACTTATTCATGTCTAAAGCGTCTGAATTCTGGACTTATGCCGCTAGATTATTGCTCTTTTAGTTATATACGTATGTCTAACAGAAATAGACAAGCCACTTACGTTAGTTTATGTTGTTTAAATTATCGTCTTCTTATACAGTTGATGTCAAAATAATCACTTGACTATCCTTGAAAACTAAGCAACTGAAATGTTATTTAAAATGAATACTAAAACATATTTAATCAAAACAATATTGATCGATACTAATGACTACTACTCATGTAAAGGACTATGATTACATGATGTTTATTCATTAACTACTAAGAATATGCAAATATAAAAATTGAACTACTCAATCATCTTTAACCACGGATCTATCATCAATCAAGTGGTTTATTTTTCCATCAGGGCGCTCAAAGAAGTCTACCACATCTAAATGGGTAATGTCAAATTCATTGTCATAGACAAAATTAGCTTCAGGGCCTTTATTCTTTAGAGATGCTTGATAAAGCTCAACCAAATGTCTTGGTACACGGCAAATTTTTGCCCAATGGCCTTTTCCACCGCAACGATAACATTCAGTCTCTGAACCATTTGCCTTTGGCTTCTCATATTTCCCTTTCCAATTTTGGTGGTTATTTTTCTTTGGGGGGTGATTAACACCTGGAAATTTTTTTTTTTGTCCACGGCCACGCCCATGACCACGGCCATTAATAGGGCCACGACCTTTCTCACGTTTGGCATAATGGGAATACACTTCATTCACTTCAGGCAATGGTGTTGACCCAGTGGGTCGATTTTCGTGATTTCTCATGAGCAAGTCATTATTTCACTCAGCCACAAGGAGAAGAGAAATCAAATTTGAGTACTTCTTGAAACCTTTCTCTCGGTATTGCTGTTGCAAGACCATATTAGAAGCATGAAACGTTGTAAATANTATCTTTAATGGCGTCTCCAAGACCTATTGCATCTAAATGGATTTCAGCATCCAACACCCATGTTTCAAGGGCAACGAACTTTCTTTTTCATAATTTCACTCATAATTAAAAGAAAAGGAGAGGAGAAAAGTTATACCTTAATCTTCTCAAGGAGCTTCTTGAGATGGTAGAGTCTCGTGCTGATAACGTGGTATGAAACAATAAAAGAACAAGAACAATATTGCAGAGAAAGAGAGAGAGAAAATTCTTATTGAATTTTTGGGATGAATTACAATGGAAGAGTACCTCTCTATTTATAGGGAAAGAGTGACTTAGCCACCAAGTAACAAACCCTAGAATCTCTCTAGAACATAGACATTCACCATAAATAGAATTCTATTTATAATAAAGAACAAAATTTGACTAGAATTTACTAAAATGAGAAACCAAAATGGAGTATCATCATGAAAAAAACAAGAAAAAATATATAAGGTAATTTGTACCGCAAATTTGAAAAATAGATGTACATCGGAAGTGATGAAAAATAGAAATTAACAAGGAGGAAAAAATCAATTAATTTAACAAATATACATACACACACACAAAAAAAAAAGATTAAATTTTCCCCTTTAAAAGATATTCCAAATTATTCTTGATACCCTTTAAATATTATTCTCAAGATAGCTTTGTCTTTAATAAGTTACCTAGGCTGCCGTAACCAAGTACAAATCTCAAAAGGAATAAACAGCTGTTGTCGTTCAATCAAATCTCAAACTGAATCTTTTTTTTTTTTTTTGGATTCTCTTAAAGAAAAAGAAACCAAACACAAACTCTCAAATCTCAATCTCCATCTCTCACTTTTTTTCTCTCACAACCCTTTTTGCTTCCTCTTTTGCAGATTTGTTCTATTGTTTCATATATAACACACGTAAATAATTTGTTTTTCTTTGCATGGTAATAAAAAGAATTTTTATTTTGCATGATATAATACATTAAATAACAAGAATATTAGATATGGGAATGAGATTAGACGAAGAATTTGGAGCAGATAGGGTATTACAAATCGAAACAGACGATGAAGAGAATGAGGCTGATGATTACAAGATTCAAGAAGACGATGATGATAGTGGATCTGATTTTAGCCTTCACTCTCCAGTACATGAGCCATCTCATAGCCAAATTGGACCTCATGATTCTCCTACTTGGCCTCAAAGTTATAGGTATTTCTTGATTCTCCTTCTTTTGTTGTTTTCATGCACGTAAAATAAATGAATAGTAATAGCTCTCAAGGGTGTAAATCCCATTGGAGTCAAATCTTAGCATAACAAAAAACGTTAGGGGATTTTTCCATCTCGATAAGATTTGGTAGGCGAAGTCACACGGTACATGCACCGATGGGAAATAGCAAGTACCTGGTGTATAGTCCAGGTGCAAGCAAACTGGTTTAGACACTACATTTTCTTAAAGAAAAAAAAAAGGATAGTGACATCCCTTTTCCATCTGCATAAGACTTGGTACGCAAATTTTACCTAGTGCATATGCTGGCTGGAGATAGCAAAGTAGGTGAATAATCGAGGTGCAAGGAAACTGGTCTAGACACCAACTTTATAAGAAAAAATGAGTAGTGACTTGTATAACTAGGCTTTTATGTGAGTCTTTAAATTTGTGTTGTACTGTTGTATATAGATTTTACTCTCCGACTACTTGTTACTATTAGTGTTTTACGTAATATCTTGAAACTAGATAGTAGAGTTTGGTTATTATCCATGGTTTTTGAATTCACTATTTGAATTTCAATTAGCTATGAGGAGAAAGATGAGAAGATGGCTGTGAAAAATTATTCAAGAGTTTTGGTATCCCATTCATATTTTTCACAGAGAAATCTATGATCAAGGATGAAACTGTTAGAAAATATAATGGGATGAAATAATCTGGCTTCAATAGTGTGTTTCAGGTGATATCATTTTGGAGATGATATGAGTATTTATAATACCTCTAGGAGTCTGGTAGAATTATCAAATTCATCTTCATAACAGACACCTTTAAAACCAATAGTTACCTTTTTTTAATTTAAAAATAAAGCTTTTAAAAAAAATATTTTCTGAATTTATTTTTTTTTTAAAAAGTTTTTAATAAAATAATAGGTGGCTAAAACTATTAATTCCGGGCTACTTAATTTACCAAGTGCCCAATCTTGACTATTAATAATATAATCAAATTTCAATTTTTCTCCAAAACACCCTCAAAACATTCAAACTATATGACAAAGAAGTGCTTATAAACACCTCTTCCTTTTTTTCATTTTCCAATGAGGGACAAAACAACCTCTTCTCAAGTACCCCCATCAAACACTAACTAATCTAACATGTCGGATCTACTTACAAAAGGCCTAACTAGAGAGGTAGTTGAGAGATCATCGAGGTGAATGAGACTATGGCCGATGACACGTTATTGTGGCGGTAACTCTACCTAGAAGACTGGAGATTCTCTTTGAACTTTCCGTAGTGAATTTATGTCGGATATATTTGTAACCATTTTGCATCATATATATCTAAGGGATTCCTACGTTCGGGCTGAAGAAGCAATGTCATTTGATCATTATCAAACTGACTGCAATCTTTTTCTGTTGCGCAGATCCCAACTTTCTACAATATACAACCTCCTCACTGTTATTTTTAAAAGTGAAACATATACTATTAGCCTATGTTGCACGGACTCTCTAAAATATTGCCATACCCGTGTCGGATCCTCCAAAAATACACTGCTTTTGAAAGATCCGACACGAATCCAGCAACATCTTTGGAGAGTCCGAGCAACATAGCTATTAGCCAATTTGTTATTGAATTTGTGGACAATCTCATGAATTCTAGCTTTGGCACTGATTAATAAATGGAAAACAACACTGAGCATAAGATATTTAGCTTTCTCATGTTCTTCAAAGAAGTTGTCTATGGTCTATGAATAGGTGATAATCCATTGGCGAATGTACCTTTTTGCAGAGCAATAACATACAAACTTTTCTGACAAATTAACTTACATAAGACAAAAACTTGTGAATGGTAGATAAATCCGTCATGTGCTTTTGGAGTTCTAATGTAATTTCAAATTTTTGAGAAAGTTTATTTTCACAATTCTGATACAAAAGTCCATTCTGAAAGATCCTCTTTCTCTATTTCACATTGTTGTTCGTAGATATATGTATTGGTTTAGTTTGTTTGCCAAATTTCACTATGCATATATGTTATGGTTAAATGGCTGGATAAATGAATCCATATATGAGGTTAAAAGTCTTTCTTATATTCTTCACGTGAATTTACTTAAAATTTGTTTACTCTTTCATCGACTGAATTTATTTATTGGAATATGTAGGCAGTCAATGAACATGTTCACAGGTGTGACCCCTCCTTCACTCAGCTTTTTAAGGGGAAGCTCCTTCTTGAGGTCTCAGACTACTCCAACGCCTCAACCTTCGATTTGCAAACCTTTAATTTCCTCACCGCGCTCAGACAAGGAAGAAGTTCCAACCTTAACACATCCAACAAGGTTATCTGTAGTCTCTTCAGCAAGATATTCAGCACTTGAATTGCCACCATCACAGCAGTGTTCATATACTCAATCAGTGCTAAATGGTAATTAAGACATGCATGGATCTTATCTCATCATTTATATATTGATGAAAGCTTGTTTCTACTATTAACGTCGCCTATTTTTATCCCATAATTTTGTTTACTGTTAGTTTTACCATGTGTTGCATAACAAAACTTTAGAAAATTGAAACTTCCTTCTGCTGAATGAATTAAAGCATTTTGCAAACAATATATAGCCAATTGGATATCCACTCTATTCAAGCATTTGTATATCCTAGAGATGTATTTGTCGTGTACTGTTGTCCTATTGGTACTAACTAAAAGGTTCATCTATATATATGTTTCTCCAGAATGTGAATGTCCATTTATCTGGTTAAAATATCAGTAGATTGGTACCTGACTAGTGTTCTGCTTTTCCTTCTTGACAAACCTGTTTCCAAGTACTTAAACATCTCATCTCTGTTTTCCTGTTTGTTTTAACCTTCAATGCAGCGATAAATGCTCTCTGTGGCATAGGGATCCTTTCGACTCCCTACGCACTGAAAGAAGGGGGATGGTGTAGCCTTTTCCTGCTGCTACTTTTTGGAATCATTACTTTCTACACTGGAATTCTGTTGAAAAAATGTTTAGACAGTTCTCCTGGTATTGAAACCTATCCTGATATCGGACAAGCTGCTTTTGGAATGCTAGGTCGAATATTTATAGCTGTGAGTATATACTGAGAACATATGACTAATGATTCTTCAATTAGTAGAACAAGATTTTCATTTAGCTACTAACATTGGATTTTTCAACAAATGCAGGTAGCCTTATACGCGGAACTATATGTAAGTGTAAATAGTCTTTCCTAGTTTTACTAATTCTTGCTCTCTGCTTCATTCTACTGCTTTCTGTTGTCTATAACTTGGAACTATCTTTTCTTCTTCGCAGTCATCTTGCATCGAGTATTTGATTATGATGAGTGACAATCTTGGTGCAATATTCCCAAGTGCTCGAATGGTTTTTGCTGGAATTCATCTGGATTCTTATCAAATGTGTGCTATCATTTCAACCCTTGTTATACTTCCAACAGTTTGGCTAAGAAACCTCAGTTTGCTGTCATACATTTCAGGTTTTGATCATTATATAGTACCTCAAAATGTCTTGAAAATTAGTTCAAAGCTATTCGATTTGTGCTAACGTGTTGAATTCTGATGCTTGTAACTCCAGCTGGTGGAGTGATTGCACTGATCGTCGTGGTGCTTTGCTTGTTATGGGTTGGCGCGATCAATGAAGTTGGATTTCACTCCGGTGGAACGGCTTTAAACATTGCAAAATTGCCCGTCACAATTGGTCTATATAGTTTTTGCTATGGCAGCCATTCTGTTTTCCCAAATATCTACTCATCAATGAAAGAACCTTCAAGATTTCCTTCTGTTCTTCTTATAAGGTGATTTAAAACATTACTGTTTAAAATTGTACATTGGCAAATTGAAGACTTACTATTTTAACTTGTGTTGGTTCATATTGATGCAGCTTTTCCATTGCCTTCTTTTCGTACCTCGGCGTAGCAGTTTGTGGCTTCCTAATGTTTGGTGAAAACACCAGTCCGCAGTTCACATTGAATTTGCCAGCAAAACTTATTACTTCAAAAGTTGCAGCTTGGACAGTGGTAAGTATAATATTAGCTTTAGTCTATGCTTTTCTCATTTGTGCTCATGTGAAATGCAACCCAAAAACTTGGAATGAAATCTTCTTTTTTTCCACTGTTTCATGTTGGATGATCATTAAGTATCTGGAATTAACACTATGTTTTGTGCAGGTTTTAACCCCCGTCACAAAATATGCCATAACAATTACACCAGTCGTGTTTGGCATTGAAGAATTCTTACCTTCACCTCAGCTTAGAACGTATGGTGTATCGATCCTCATCAGAACAATTCTGGTGTTTTCAACTTTGGTCATTTCACTAACAGTTCCATATTTTGGTAAGTATCTTCTTCTGACACTTTGCACTTGTAACAAATAAATTAGTAAAGCTGTTTTACCACTAAGATATACATTTCTTTTTGAAACTTCAACTGCAGGTTCTGTAATGTCATTGATTGGATCTTCACTAGTAATGCTTGTGGTAAGTTACCAAAGTTATTTCATTTTACTTCAATGTGAAAGCCTTGACGTAACTGGTAAAGTTGGTGCCACGTGACCAGGAGGTTAGGCATTCGAGCCGTGGAAATATCCTCTTGCAGAAATGTAGGGTAAGGCTGCGTATAATAGACCCTTGTGGTCCGGCCTTCTCCGGACCCCGCGCATAGCGGGAGCTTAGTGCACCGGGCTGCCTTTTTTTATTTACTTCAATGTGAAGCTAATTAGCAAAAGAATCATAATAACATGAAATTTTCATTTGCTTGTTTTGTCGCAGTCCCTGATCCTTCCCTGTGCATGCTACATTAAACTAAGCAAGGATCGAATCACACGATTTCAGGTATATATTTACTCCATACTTTTTCTAGCTAGAGAAAAATAATTCTTTTCATCCCAAATGTATGCTAAAAGTAAATTTTACTTCCTTTTGTATTATTTAGCTTGCAGCTTGCACGTTCATTATAATGGTGGGACTGGTTTCTGCTATTATTGGCACATATTCTGCAGTCACAAGCATGGCCAACTAGTTCCAAGACCTAATGGACAGAAACCACAATCTTACTTCCATTTGTTAGAAGTTTCTTGTACTGTTGTACACTATGCACAGTAGCATTGATCAAATATCAAAGTTGAAGGTGTTGTTAGGAAACAGAAAAGTGCAAGTTACACATTTGGCCGCTCGGCCAAAAATAATTACATCCGCTAGCCAATATACAAGTAATTTGCCACTACACCAAAAATATATTGGGAATATACAAAAAAGAATACATTTTATCGGCTATATATTATTTTTAAGAACGGCTACATTATATAGTTTTCCCAATAGAGAAAACCAGAGAATCCCTCGAGTGATTATGAAATAGAAGTTGTAATTAACAGGACAATAGGTCTTGATTTGGCCCTTTGAGCCCCTTCTGTTGTATCTAATCATTGTAAGTTCAGCTCCATCACATTGTTAATTACCTCATGATTTAGCAGTTAATTAATCAAGCAAAGATTTGTCTTCTCTTTGTTATTGTCATTTAATTGTATCTACTGGTTCTTATATCTTGCTATAGTCACTAATTTCGTCTTATTTATGAGCTAAGAAGGAAACTACCTGCGCAAGTACTTATTTTGGCAATAGGATTTATCATCCTAACCCTGCTGCCCATTTCATATCTTTCGGTTACAACATTTTATGCCTTCTTGGCCAAACTTTTGGAAAATGAGTGCTTATTTTCCAAACAAAAAAGAAAATTACTTTGGTCAATAGGATTTAAGTGAAAAATTTATTTATCGGACATGGGTTTAGAACCCTCTTAAGGAATTAATCCACCATAGACCATATGAGAAAATCTATCTACTTTCTATTAAATGCACTCACAACCTTTTACGGTGTAATTACACCTAAATCTAATTATAGAGTGTTACAGTGTAAATAATACTCCTCATTTTTCTAAATATATATGTATACATAGGTTGTTCGAATCACGAGTCCATTACCAAAAAAAAAAGAGAATCACGAGTCGCATATATACAAACTCACTTACAACCCGAATTGTAATAACATACCAACATCACTTGCGCAAAATCTTAAATGTGTCATTGTTCTGTTACCAAATTAATCCATGTACAGGAGAAACTAGAAAATGCGGTTTTGTTGCAATTTTTTTGTAACCCTCGTAAAGAAAGCTTCTTCCACTTTCCCCGTCAAATATAGTAAAAATGGCATGTGGTAGTCACTAAATAAAGTGATGTTTATTTTTATCCATCAATTCTAATGTTGAGCAAAAATAGCTGTTACTTTATTAAAATTAATTTGAAAAGATAATTTTACCCTTTCTTCTATTCTTTTGTTCCCAAACCCTTCCTTTATACGCTTCTGTGGATTTAATTTGAGAGCCAAAATTTCAGAAGCAAAATTTCGCTCCCTCAGTATCAGTATCGTTCCTTGCATGTAACTCTTTGTTCGATTTTGTTCTTGCTCGGCCCACAGCAATTCTCTGCGTATAGTTTGTTCAACTTAATCTCTTCTCCTTTGTCATCTTCTCTGCGTCGAACCAGCGAACTAGTATGTTTTTATTTTGCATTTTTCTTTTTGTATATCTCTAATCGCGATCAATGTTGTGTTTGTCATCAAGTGTGAGTGAAATATCGAAAATAATGATTATAACATGATTCAGTATGGAATAAGGAGCGGATTTTGCTGAGGAAGTTATTTAGAACTTTTTGGTATTGAAATGTGTTTGTGGTTCAATCAGTATATTTGATTATGTACGGACATTTCATAAAAATAGTCCTAAGAATTTGTAAGCTAACTGTGTTTAGGAATTTTTTATTAGGTCCTGGATTTTAGTTTTATAGTTTAAATATTAAGGACATTTCAGAAAAATAGTCCTAAGAATTTGTAAGCTAATTTTAGTTAACTGTGCTTCTATTAAAGATGCATCTAATTAGGTCCTGGATTTTAGTTTTTTAGTTTAAATATTAAGGACATGTCAGAAAAATAGTCCTAGGAATCTGTAAGCTAATTTTAGTTAACTTCTCTTCTATTTAAGATGCATCTACTTAGGTCTTGAATTTTAGTTTTTTAGTTTAAATATTAAGAACATGTCAGAAAAATAGTCCTAGGAATCTGTAAGCTAATTTAGTTAACTGTTCTTTTATTTAAGATGCATCTACTTAGGTCCTGTATTTTAGTTTTTTAGTTTAAATATTAAGGACATTTCAGAAAAATAGTCCTAATTTTTTATGTTCTTTTTTCTTCTTTGTAGTGTGCTAGTGGAAGGAGATCGCGTTTTCGAGTTTGATGTTTGGCGTAATTCGATGAACTATTGGAAAGGAGATTTTCAGTATAAGGAAACAATAAAAAGTTTCTTGTCGAACACGCAATGGAAGAAGTTGAGGGATGGTGTTTTCAGAAACTTTTTCCAATTACAAGGTGTGAAGTTCTGCGATAAACTTATTCATTGTGTGTTGCTTTCAGAAATTGTAAGCAATGACCCGAATTCAATGACATTCAAGGTTTTTTGATCATGAAGTGAAGTTTACACGTGAAGCATTCCATATAATTACTGGCTTGAAATGTTCTTCTTCAGTGGACTTCAAAGTTTTGAGTGAAAGAGAGAATAGGCTTTCGAAAGTCTACTTCCTTGGAAAAGATAGAATCGAGTTAGGCGATTTGTTGCATTTTATTACTAGTCACCCACATGGTACAATTGAATCATTTGTAGGCAGCCATGACAATGTGGTGAAGTTGGCAACAATTTATTTTGTTGAATCTGTGTTGATGGGGAAGCGCAAGAATCAGAATGTGTCTGAGCGGGTAATGAAAATCGTAGATGATGATGAACTCTGCTCTTCTTTCAATTGGGCTCTCTTTGTTATGAAAAGTTAGTAAAATCATTGAAGAATTGCTTGAAGCCCAAACAAAATACTTCAAACAATGAGAATGAGAATGAGAATGAGAAAGAGAAAGATAAAGACAAGAACAATTATACTATACTTGGCTTCCCTTTCGCCTTCTGTGTTTGGATTATGAAAGTATTCCTAATTTTTCAGAAAAACCAATTTGTGAACTTCAAAGATAGGTTCCCTCAGATGCTATGTTATTCAGATATGGAAGCTCCACATTATGATACCCTGTGTAAAAAATACTTCCATAATGAAAATGTAAATTAATCTGATTACTTGCTATTTTTTTTGTTTAAGTGTTTTAGTTCTGAAAACTTACATTTTTTTCTTATATAATAGGTGTATAAGTTGATCGAGATGGCATCATTTCTTTCTTGTGAAGAAGATGCGGAGCCCGTTAGTGTGCATGGGCCATTGTCTCAAAATTAAAGTTCAATGCCTTCCACACAATATGATGAAGTCTTGCTTAAGGAAATTGTTAACGTAGGTTTTCTATCTTTGAATAGCATTAGTTTTTTATTTGCTTATTTTTGCTTAAGAGACTTTTTTTTGTTTTTATGATTTTTGATTCAGAGATATCAGAGAAGTTCAAAAAGAATATGCAGGCAGAAGTTACTAGAATAAATCAAAAATAGCTATATCAAGAAAAAAAGATTCAAAATGACATCAAGATAATATCATTAATTTCTGTGCTTGTAACTCTAAATTAAGGAAACCATGTCCTTAATTTTTGAGCTTGTAACTCTAAGTCGAGGACTACATGTCCTTAACTTTTGAACTTGGAACTCAAAGTTCAGGATTACCTGTCCTTAATTTCTGTGCTTGTAACTCTAAGTTAAGGACCAAGTGTCCTTAATTTGTGAGCTTGTAACTTGAAGTTTAGGACTATCTGTCCTTAACTTTTTAACTTGTAACTCTAAGTTCAGGACTACATGTCCTTATTTTTTGAACTTGAAACTCTAAGTTTAGGACTACATGTCCTTACTTTTTGAACTTGGAACTCTAAATTCAGGACTTCATGTCCTTAAAAATTCCGTGCTTGTAACTCTAAGTTAAGGACTAACTGTTCTTAATTTCTGTGCTTGTAACTCTAAGTTCAGGACTTCCTGTTCTTAAATTTTTAACTTTTAACTCTAAGTTCAAGACTATATGTCCTTAACTTTTGAACTTGGAACTCTAACTCTAAGTTCAGGACTACCTGTCCTTTATTTCTGTTCTTGTAACTCTAAGTTAAGGACTATCTGTCCTTAATTTCTGTGCTTGTAACTCTAAGTTAAGGACTACCTGTCCTTAATTTATATACTTGTAACTCTAAGTTAAGGATTACCTGTCCTTAACTTTTTAACTTGTAACTCTAAGTTCAGGACTACATGTCTTTAACTTTTGAACTTGGAACTCTAAGTTCAGGACTACATGTCCTTAATTTTTGAACTTGGAACTCTAAGTTCAGGACTACATGTCCTTAAATTCTGTGCTTGTAGCTCTAAGTTAAGGACTACCTGTCCTTAATTTCTGTGCTTGTAACTCTAAGTTCAGGACTTCTTGTCCTTAACTTTTTAACTTGTAACTCTAAGTTTAGGACTATATGTCCTTAACTTTTGAACTTGGAACTCTAAGTTTAGGACTACCTGTCCGTTATTTCTGTTCTTGAAACTCTAAGTTGAGGACTGCTTGTCCTTCATTTCTGTGCTTGTAACTCTAAGTTAAGGACTACCTGTCCTTAATTTCTGTGCTTGTAACTCTAAGTTCAGGACTTCATGTCCTTAACTTTTTAACTTGTAACTCTAAGTTCAGGACTACATGTCCTTAACTTTTGAACTTGGAACTCTAAGTTCAGGACTACATGTCCTTAATCTGTGCTTGTAACTCTAAGTTAAGGAACACTTGTCCTTAATTTGTGTGCTTGTACCTCTATGCTAACATTCTGATTCTTATTTTAAATACTATCTCATAGGATTTAAAGAAAAACCTAGGATCAAAGATTGATACTTTGTTGAAGCTTCTTGTCAAACCTCATGAAAGGACCATAGAGAGAGAACCTAGTGTTCCAATTAGCAAAGATGCAACTGATGATCAATGTGATGATACAGAACCTAGTGTTCCAATTAGCAAAGATGCAGTTGATGATCAATGTGATGATACAGATGTGCATGTAGAAGATCATTATGAAAGCGATTATAGAGATGCGCATCTAGAAGATGAGAAACTGATATTGGCGTTGAAATTGGGAAAGGTTAGATATAGATTTTGAATTTGTTGTCATTGAAATTTATATTCAATAGCGTAATACATATAAAACATTTTTTTGATTACAAATGTGTGTAGAATCTATTGATGGAGTGGAAGTAGAATCTATTGATAGAGTGGAAGTTCAAGATGGAGTGGAATGTCAAGACCAGAAATACCAAAAGTGACAAGAGTAACATAAATAATTTGTAAATGTGGAGTTCAATCTCAGGATTTAGAAAATCCATTGGGAACAAGTATAAGTGAGATTGTCTGCAAATGTGTTGAAGGAATATATGATCTATATACACCTCTCTCACTTAAAGAGAAATTTGGAAATCACAATGATGCCAATCAAGGTTAGATGGATTTTTCATGATATTTTTAATGTTAGTTTTATTAAACTATTAGTAACAAGTATTAACTGTAAATGTTACAGATCTTTTGAAGCTGCAAGGAAAAAAGATGGAGTGGACTATCAAGAGAGAAGTGGAGGACAATCTCAAGACTTAGAAAATACCCAAGGAACAAACATAAGTGAGATTATTTGCAAATGTATAGAAGGAACATATGATCTCTCTACACCTCTCTCTCTTACAGACAATATTGGAAGCCAAGAAAATGCTAGTCAAGATAATGATTTAACTGCATGATCTTGACAGTTGCAAAAGGTTAGACAGAGTTTTTTTAATCTTATACATGTTTGTTTTAATCAAAGATTATTAACAAGTAATAATTGTGTTAGCTCTTGTAAATATTTTGTAGAATCTTGTGAACTTGCAATCGAAGAACATGGAGAACAGTTGCAAGATAAAGAAAATGCAACAAATATGTCAGCTCCATTGTCTGTTGAAGAAATACAAGAAGGCAGCATGGACAGCACATGTATTGATTATGTCCTTAATATTGTATTCATAATTCAAATTGCCAAGACATTTCAAAAATTATGTCCTTAGTTTTTGTCTCTTCATTTGACAATTTGTCGTAGAATTGACGACTTGCAGCAAACTAATGTATATGTAGTGTTGTTTGCAGAGCAAAACAAAGATGAAGTCGTTAACCAATATACTAGGAAAAGGTAGAGATATAGTATTGGTTTTGATGGTCCATCATTTGCTATTCTTACTCCTATTACTCCAGCATTGATGAGGGTTTGTTTATGGAGGTTGAAGGAAATATTGAAGAAGAGCTTGGTTGAGGGAAAATGAATAAGAAGCTTAGTTGGCAATTGAAATCTCCTTTTGAACAGAAAAGAAAAACAGGAACATCGATGGCGCACAATGAAAATACTCCCAAGTATATGGGCTGGATAAAATCAAAATATACTCGTACATGTATTTTTCACTACACCAAAGATGATGAAAAATTATTGAAGAAATTCATTGGATGGTTGGGCAAGGAGAAAAGGAAAGGTCGCAAAAAAGCGTAAGTCCCTAAATGTATTCATTATTTCTTAATTGCTTACATTCGTGTCCTGAACTTGTAATTTTAAATTTAGGACTAAGTGTATCGATCTTGCAAGTCCTAAAGTTAAGTGTCCTTAGCTTTTGAGATTGCAAGTCTAAGTTCAGGACCAAGTGTCCTTAACTTTAGAACTTGTAACTGTAAGTTCAGGACCAAGTGTCCTTAACTTTCGAACTTGTAACTGTAAGTTCAGGACCTATTGTCCTTAACTTTTGAGCTTGTTAGTCTAAGTTTAGGACT
The DNA here is from genome assembly GCA_005239525.1 of Nicotiana knightiana. Taxonomy (NCBI): domain Eukaryota; kingdom Viridiplantae; phylum Streptophyta; class Magnoliopsida; order Solanales; family Solanaceae; genus Nicotiana; species Nicotiana knightiana. The sequence continues at coordinate 52,213 of ML371849.1, read as the reverse complement.
AATTGTCCTTAACTTTTGAACTTGGAACTCGAATTTCAGGACCAAGTGTCCTTAACTTTTGAACTTGTAACTGTAAGTTAAGGACCAAGTGTCCTTAACTTTTAAACTTGTAACTATAAGTTCATAACCAAGTGTCCTTAACTTTTGAACTTGTAATTGGAAGTTTAGGACCTATTGTCCTTAACTTTTGAGCTTGTTAGTCTAAGTTCAGGACTGATTGTCCTTAACTTTTGAAGTTGGAACTCGGAGTTCAGGACCAAGTGTGCTTAACTTTTGAACTTGTAACTTTAAGTTCAGGACCAAGTGTCCTTAACTTTTGAACTTGTAATCTAAGTTCAGGACCAAGTGTCCTTAACTTTTGAACTTGTAAATGAAAGTTCAGGACTAGCTGTCCTTGATTAGGAATTGAGGATTAACTTCTAACTTTGATATTTTCAAAATTTTCAGGGGACAAACTGATATATATGTTGAGGATAATGGTGTGAGAAAGAATCCATATAAATTGTACCATCAAAAAGTCAGTAGCAAAATGTTCTTCCTTGAGTTTTCAGATAGTAGCAATTTACTTGATGATAAGTTTTGATAATTCACTAGGAATTTGATGTAATATTGGGCATGTATTGGCTATCTCTGTGCCATACCGTTCTAGATTACCACGCTAAGACCGTAACCTTAGCGATGCCAGGATTTCTGAGAGTTGAGTGGAGAGGTTCTATTGAGTATGTGCCTAGTAGGGTGATTTCTTATCTGAAGGCTTAGCGTATGGTAGAAAAATTGTGTTTATCGTATTTGGCTTTTGTGAGGGATGTCAGTGTTGAGACTCCCACTATTGATTTTGTTCCCGTGGTCCGTGAATTTCCAGACGTGTTTCCTGCTGACCTGCCAGGCATGCCACCTGACAGGGATGTTGATTTTGGTATTGATTTGGTGCTGGGCACTCAAACCATTTCTATTCCTCCGTATCGTATGGCACCGGCAGAGTTAAAGGTACTGAAAGAGAAGCTTCATGAACTTCTAGATAAGGGGCTCATTTGGCCTAGTGTGTCACTTTGGGGTGCACCGGTGTTGTTTGTGAAAAAGAAGGATGGTTTCATGAGAATGTGTATTGACTACAGGCAGTTGAACAAGGTTACAGTCAAGAATAAGTATCCTTTGCCTCGTATTGATGATTTGTTTGACCATCTTCAGGGAGCTAAAGTATTCTCTAAGATTGATTTGAGATCCGGGTAACATCAGCTGAAGATTCGGGATTCTGATATTCCCAAGACAGCTTTCAGGACTCGTTACGGTCATTATGAGTTTGCGGTGATGTCTTTTGGGCTGACCAATGCCCCAGCAGTGTTCATGCATTTGATGAACATCGTGTTTCAGCCGCACTTGGATTCCTTTATTGTTGTGTTCATTGATGACATCCTGGTATATTATCGAAGCCAGGATGAGCATGCTCAGCATTTGAGAGTTGTATTGCAGAGACTAAGGGAGGAGAAGCTTTATGCAAAGTTCTCCAAGTGTGAGTTTTGGCTTGGCTCGGTAGCTTTATTGAGGAGCGTGGTGTCCAGTGAGGGTATTTAGGTTGATTCGAAGAAGATAGAGGAGGTGATGGGTTGGCCCAGACCGTCCTCAGCTACAGATATTAGGAGCTTCCTTGGTTTGTCAGGTTATTACCGTTGCTTTGTGGAGGGGCTTTCTTCTATTGCTTCGCCCTTGACCGAGAAGGGTGTTCCGTTCAGGTGGTCAGAAGAGTGTGAGGAGAGCTTTCAGAAGCTCAAGACTGCATTGACCTCAGCTCCAGTGTTAGTATTTCCATCAGCTTCAGATTCTTATACCGTATATTGTGATGCTATGAGGATAGGCATCGGTTGTGTTTTGATGCAGGAGGGTAGGGTGATTGTCTAGTCCTCGCGCCAGTTGAAGACTCATGAGAAGAATTACCCAGTTTATGATCTCGAGCTAGCAGCCATTGTTCACGCCTTGAAGATTTGGCGTAATTATTTGTATGGGGTGCATTGTGAGGTTTTCCCTGATCACCGTAGTCTGCAGCATCTGTTTAAGCAGAAGGATTTGAATTTGCGTCAGAGAAGATGGTTGGAGATTCTCAAGGACTATGATATCACTATTCTATACCATCCGGGGAAGGCCAATGTAGTGGCTGATGCCTTGAGTCGTAGAGCAGATAGTTTGGGGAGTCTAGCATATCTTCCTACAGTAGAGCGACCATTGGCACTTGATGTTCAGGCCTTAGCGGCCCAGTTGGTGAGATTGGATCTATCAGATCCCCCCTTCCCCCCCTGAGTATTGGCTTGTGTAGCCTCCAGGTCTTCTCTTTATGACTGTATCAGAGAGCGCCAATATGATGACCCACACTTGCTCGTTCTTCAGGATAGGGTCCGGCGAGGTGACGCGAGGGATGTGGTTATTGATGATGATAGGGTTATGAGGATGCGAGGTCGGATTTGTATGCCCAATGTGGATGAGCTTCGAGAGTTGATTCTCGTAGAGGCCCATAGCTCGCTGTATTCCATCCATCCGGGTGCCGCGAAAATGTATCAGAATCTGAGACAACATTATTGATGGAGGCGGATGAAGAAGGATATCGTTGGATTCGTAGCTCGGTGTCTCAACTGTCAGCAGGTCAAGTATGAGCACTAGAGGCCAAGTGGGTTGCATCAGAGGTTGGATATTCCGGAGTGGAAGTGGGAGCGGATCACTATGGACTTTGTAGTTGGGCTCCCACGGACTTTATGGAGGTTTGATGCTATATGGGTCATTGTGGATCGGTTGACCAAGTCCGCGCACTTCATTCCTGTTGGTACTACTTATTTTTCGGAGCGGTTAGCTGAGATTTATATCAGTGAGATTGTCCGGTTGCATGTTGTTCTAGTTTCTATCATTTCTGACCGAGGTACTCAGTTCACATCTCAGTTTTGGAGGGTCGTGCAGAGAGAGTTGGGTACTCAGGTCGAGTTGAGCACAACATTTCATCCTCAGACGGACGGGCAGTCAGAGCGCACTATTCAGATTCTGGAGGACATGTTGCGTGCTTGTGTCATTGATTTCGGTGGTTCATGGGACCTGTCTCTGCCACTCGCGGAGTTTGCATATAATAATAATTATCAGTCGAGTATCCATATGGCTCCGTACGAGGCTTTATATGGTAGGAGGTGTAGATCTCTGGTTGGTTGGTTTGAGCTGGGTAAGGCCAGGCTATTAGGCACAGACATGGTACAGGATGCGTTGGATAAGGTGAAGTTGATTTAGGAGCGACTCCCCACGGCATAGTCTAGGCAGAAGAGTTATGCGGACCGAAAGATCCGAGATGTGTCTTCTATGGTTGGGGAGAAGGTGATGCTGAAGGTGTCACCCATGAAGGGTGTTATGTAGTTCGGGAAGAGGGGTAAGTTGAGTCCCCGGTTCATTGGGCCTTTTGAGTTGCTTCAGAGGGTTGGAGAGGTGGCTTATAGACATGCGTTTCCACCCAGCTTATCGAGTGTGCATCCAGTATTCCATGTTTCCATGCTTCAGAAGTATATTGGTGACCCGTCTCATGTCTTGGACTTCAGCTCAGCTAAGCTAGAGGGTAATATGTCTTATGAGGTAGAGCTAGTGGCTATTTTGGGTCGTCTGGTCAGAAGGTTGAGGTCTAAGGATATAGCTTCAGTGAAGGCCACCTGGGAGATTGAGCAAGAGATGCGGAGCAGATATCCTCAATTATTTGAGACTCCAGGTATGTTCCTAGACCCGTTCGAGGATGAACGTTTGTTTAAGAGGGTGAGAATGTAGCGACCTGGCCTGTCGTTCCGTGAGATTTGCCCCGTTTTCCCTATTTTTGCTTTATCATGTGTTTCTTAGCCTATTTATGTTGTGTGGGGTTTGGGTTCGGAGGGGTCGTGATGAGAAATGAAACACTTAGTCTCTTAAGTTGGCCTTCTAGTTAGAAAAGTCAATCGGAAGTTGACTATTAGGTAAACGACCTCGGAATGTGTATTTTATGGCTCGGATAGCTTCGTTAGGTGATTTAGGACTTAGGAGCGTGTTTGGAATGTTATTTTGAAGTCCGGAATAGAATTAGGCTTTAATTGGCGGAATTGAGTTTTTGGCGATTTCCGATCGGTGGTGGAAAATAGGCTATCGGGGTCGGAATGGAATTTCGGAAGTTGGAACAGGTTCATAGTGTCATATTGGATGTGTGTGCAAATTTTCAGGTCAATCAGACATGTTTTGGGTGGTTTCGGTATCATTGGCGAAATTTGGAAGTTTCTAAGTCCTTAGGCTTGAATCCGAGGTTGATTTAGTGTTTTGGCATTGTTTTGAGTGGTTCGAAGGATCGACTAAGTTTGAATAAGGTTATGGGATGTGTTGGCATGATTGGTTGAGGTCCCGAGGTCCTCGGGTCAGTTTCGGGGGTGTTAATGGACCAATTCTTGGGTGTTGGCAGATTTTTGCTGGTGTGAAGGTTCTGGTGTTCTTCTATGCGATCTCATGGTTAAGTATGCGATCACGTAGGTTTAGATGGGGATTTCAGTGTTTTGTTCTATGCGATCGCGTGGTGGAGGTTGTGGTCGCGTAAGTGTGTGGTCGTTGAGCATTGTGAATGCGTGGTGCAGTTCGCGTTCGCGTAGAGTTTGGGGGGAGCGTGAGGGGCTGAGCTGTTGTACTATACGAACGCGTGAGGGAGGAATGCGATCGCGTAGGGTAACTCTGGGCAGTGCTTTGCGATCGCATGGTGGTTGACGCGATCGCACTGAGGAAAAGGTCTGGACAGAAAGCTTATATTCAAAAACGAGGGTTTAAGTCCAATATCTCAAAAACCATTAGACAGCTCGGGAGAAGGCAAATTTTGAAGAGATTTTCAGTAGAGTAATTGGGGTAAGTAATTGTCACTTAGTTTTGGTTCAATTCTATGATTTAGTCTTGAATTTCATCATTAACTTTGAGAAATTGGAGTGGAAATTGGGGGAAATGGAAGAAAGATTTGGGAATTCTTTTGGGGATTTGAATGGGCATTTGGGGTCCGATTTTGATGTTCTTGATATGTATAGACTCGTGGGAGGATAAGGAATCTAGTTTAGTGATTTTTATCAAATTCCGAGACGTAGGCCCGGGGGTCGGGTTTGGCTAATTTCGGGATTTTTGGGTGAATTTGATAATTTTTGAGTGGGTTTCGTTCCTTGGTATATATTAATCATATAAATCTGATTTTTGGTAGATTTGGAGAAATTGGAGACCGAGTCTAGAGGAAAGGGCATTGAGGGCTAGGATTTTAGCCGGTTTTGAGGTAAGTAACATTTCCAAACTTGGTTCTGAGGGTTCGAAACCCCGAACTATATGCTATTTGATTTTAATTGAGGTGATACACATGCCAAGTGACGGGCATGCGGGCATAAACCGAGAGATTTGTGGCCTAAATCACCCCATGGCACCATCTAGTAGCTATTACAGATTGATATCCACACTTCTATTAATGTGGCTTTATGTGAACATGCTAGAAATCATGCTAAGTAAAATGCTAAGGCTTCACGCCGAAAATGCTGAGACTCGAATAGTCATATATTTCTATATCTTTATGTGTTTTTATTGACTTCATGTACTCAGTCCTGTCATAGCATATCATATCATGTCTCAGTCTCGGTAATTGTTAATTTTGTACATTTATCAGTTTTTCGGGCTAGTTCATGCATCCGTGAGCCCATGTGAACGAGACTGGAGAGTAATGACTGAGTGATGCCGAGAGCCGGTTATTGAGAGATAGTTATGAGATCGAACTGCACACCGCAGCGATATTCTGATTACGCCACCGTTGGCTTGTTATAGCGCTTGGGCTAATAGGAGCCTCTCCGGAGTCTTTACATCCCCAGTGAGAGCATTGATATTTGAGCGATGGAACTTCCCTGGACATGGATCTTGTCCGAAGTTGATGATATATGAGGGATGGATCGTCCCTGGACATGGATCTTGTCTGAGTGTTGTATTTCGGAGATGGACCTTCTCCATAGGGCTGGATTGGCCTTTTCCCTCAGTACTGAGTGACTACAGTCACCGGTGTTTATGCATATGACAGTATGGATTTTCCCTAGGCTTGAGAGCCGATTACAGTACTTAGTGGACTGTTGTGAGCACTACGTGCATTTCTACACTATTCATACATTGGCATGTAGAGTATACTGATTCATACATGGGATACTGGACATATCTGGCACATTCTGTTTCCATCCTCTGATAAACTGTTAGCATGTCTAATTTCTGTACACTGTCTTATTTAATTGCTGAGGTTTAGTCTGTCACTACCTCTCAGACCATGGTTTGGGTTCGTTACTTCTGAGTTGGTGTACTCACGTTACCCCATGCACCTTGTGTGCAGATCCAGGTACAGCGGGACCTGGGAGTAGTTGCTGAGTTGTGGTCAGAGTTCTTTTGGAGGCATCGAGGTAGCAGCGGGCGATCGCAGCCTCGGTTATCTCCTTCTCTATCTACCTATCATATTTATTAATTCAGACAACTTTATGTCGGTTCTGTATTTTGATATTTTTATGTCGTAGCTCACGACTCGGTGACACTAGATCTGGGATCGGATTTTTCTTTTATTTATGTTATCAGTGATGTTAAACCCTTAAATGCTTTTATAAAAATCGAGACTCTTGCTGTAAAAATAATGATTTTTCTTGAAAACAACTTTTAGTAATGAAATGTGTGGGTTGCCTGATGTCACGATAGACGCCATCATGAATGGTATTTTGGGGGTGTGACAAGTTGTTATCATAGCTCTAGGTTATATAGGTCTCACCAGTCATGAGCAAGTTTAGTAGAATCTTGCAGATTGGTACGGAGACATGTGTACTTATCTTCGAGAGGCTACAGAACCCTTAGTAAAAATCTCACATTCTTGAATTCTGTCGTGCGAATATGTTGCTTCTATAGACTAAACTTCTAATGTTTCATTCTCTCACAGATGGTGAGGATACGCGCTACCGATCAGGGTGACCAGACACCAGCTAGATCAATGAGAGGTCGGGGCCGCGGTCGAGGTCGTGGCAGAGGTAGGGGTACAGCCCGTGCAGCAGCCAGGGCAGTACGCGTGGACCCACCTATTGTTCAGGATCAGGTCCACGCCGCAGATGTTCCAGCGGGACCGGCTCAGGCTCCAGCAGTGCCAATTGTGATTCCGGGTCTTCAGAAGACTCTGGCTTAGATTTTGACTGTGTGCACCAGTCTTGCACAGACAGTCGCTATGTCTACTACTGCCGCTACTTTTCAAGCTGGGGGAGGCACTCAGAATCCAGTTGTCCGGACACCTGAGCAGGTTACCCAGGGTCTTCAGACACCAGGGGCAGCTCCAGCCCAGTCGGTTGCCCCAGCTCAGGATTTTGTGATCCTAGTTATGCCAGACAATGAGCATTGTAGGTTGGAGAGATTTGGTAGACTTCAGCCTTCGACATTCAGTGGCGCTGAGGGAGAGGATACCCTGGGCTTCTGTCACACCCCAAAACGAAGGACGAGATCGGCGCCCAATCGGATGATCCCGGTTAAGCGAACCTGGATTGCCTTTCCTACCCAACTCATCACCCCGTGTTTATAATATACACTATTCCATATGAATTAGCAATTTAGAGTTTAAGCATGAATCTACTACTTGAGTCCATATTATCCTTTATCATTTCCACATTTGATAATCACAAAACATACAATAATTCCGATTCGGACCACGATTACTAGTAAACACATTTACCGCCCAAAATACATATATGTACAACCCACATCATGTCTACGGAGCCTCTAAGAGTACTAAGGGTTTACACAATACTTGCCAAAAATAAGGCCCTGACAATACCTTAAAAGACATAACATATACAAAAAGATGATGTAGACTACACATGGCCCCGAGAGGAAGTGGGGCTCACCAGATCTGCTGAAGGTACGGAGGGGAAACACCACTATCAGCGGTCTGAGTTACCTGTTGTGGAACCACCTACATCCATATAAAAGATGTAGCTCCCCGACAAAAGGGACGTTAGTACCATTGAATAGTACTAGCATGTATGAACCAAGTTTATTCCAAGTAGAATCAAACAATACACAATTAGAAAGCAGTTAGGGTAACCACACAAGTATACAGAAAACCACAAATGAAGATTTCACAGTTACTTGTTTCAATTTCTCATTTGTTGCGGCGCGCAACCCGATCCTATCCTACATTCTCATCTCACCCTTATTACTTCGTGTTGCGGCACACAAACCGATCCCACCGTACAATCACATTTCACCCTTATTACCTCTCCACCCTTATTACTTCGTGTTGCGGCGCGTAACCTGATCCCACCGTACGTTCCCATTTCATAACAACAATCACCAACAATTATATCACAAGGATCTTTATCATGAAGAACATAAGTTCATATCAACCAATAACTATGTGAAATCAAGGCACAATGATCCTTACCAATCAGAAATTCATATATGGTGTTGCCACAATCATTTAACTCAATAAAATCAGCCCATATTTACTTTCATTATTTACTACACAACATTTAGAACTTGGATACATTCAACACTTTATTTCATTATCATTTCTTTCGTTTTGCAGCACGTCCTCTCATACCGATGTATTCAATATTTAACAAGCTTTACACATGGTAGGATAAGCACAAAGAATCACCCTTCATAATCTCAATTAACATGGTAATTGACTTAAGAAAATCAGAGAATGAATTCGTACAACTCGACACAGTAGGACAAACATTTCACATATGCTCAAGCAAGAAGTTCATACCGTGTACTCGGACACCAACAAGGTAACTCTACAAAGATTAAAGTTAGCCATACATACCTTGATTTGGGGTTTTTTCTTAATTTCTACCACAGTTCACCGGACCTTCTAGCACCTTCAATCTAGTTCACAATGTGGCATAATTTAACTTAGAATTAGGAACAATGATCATGTCTTGAACTCACTTGATCATTCTATCAAACACTAAGTGTTATTTTAGATTAAATGGCGTCTTTTTAGTGAAAGATTACTCTAACCCATTCCCTTTTACTAGATTATGATTAGTTGGTTACATGCATGCACGACTCCTACCCTTATCTTCATGAATTCACCTAACCATGTTTCATTTCAACAAAAATATGGAAATTTAGATTGATGGGGTAGAAGCTTACCTCTTGTAGTGAAGAAAATGGTGTCCTACTTGATCAATTCCAAGTCTGAGTAGTGTTGGAGGAACAAATTGGATGAAGTTGGACTCTTTCTCTCTAGAACCCACTCTCTCCTCTCTCTAATTTATCAGAAAATTAGCTTAAAATGAAAGAGGGAGGTGTTTTAATGAACTGGGGGTCAGGTATGAAATTAAAAATTTAACAGTCCCGAAGCAGAAATGCGATCGCATTCCTGTCGCATAATTAGCCCTCAAATGGGCCAAAAATAAAAGTAGATTGCCCAGGTATGCGACCACTATGCGGTCAACAAACCTGTTATGTGATTGCATAGTGCGTCGCATAACTCCATCTGCAAAAGTCAAGGTGTAAGAATGCAGCAACTATGTCGCCCGCATTCGTGAAATGCGATCACATTCTAGGTCGCATAGATGTCCTCAAAATGGACAACAAACTGTCCAGGTATGCGACCACTATGCGGTCCGCATACCCGATCTGCGATCGCATAGTGGATCGCAGACCTGCGCAATTCTGGAAAATTATATCTTTTAAGTCCCGGGGTACGTTTTACTCAAAAGGGGTCCGTTTTAAGAATTTCTACAGTTATAACAAAACGGGGACCTATTTGGGCATTATTTTTAGCCATGAAATTTTTACGAGTCTTTACAGCTTCTTAGATAACTTTCAGAGGATTCTTCGCACAACATGGATATTGGAGACTAGTGGGGTCTCGTTCACTACTTTCCAGTTCTCAGGAGCTACATTCACTTGGTGGGAGGCTTATGAGAGGCGTAGGCCTGTTGGTGCAGTGCCCCTTAACTGGCATCAGTTCTCCATTCTTTTCCTGGAGAAGTATGTACCACATTCCCGTAGGGAAGAGCTATGCAGGCAGTTCGAGCAGCTGTGTCAGGGGTTTTGACCATGATGCAGTATGAGATGAGGTTCTCCGAGTTGGCCCGTCATGCTATCTATCTAGTTCCCACAGATAGGGAGAGGATCAGGAGGTTCGTTGATGGCCTCACTTATCAACTTCAGATTTTTTTGACCAGGGAGAGGGTATCTGGCACTTATTTTGAGGAGGTAGTTGATATTTCCAGAGAGATTGAGTCAGTTTGCTTCCAGGAGTGAGTCGAGAGGGAGGCCAAGAGGCCTCGAGGATCTGGTAGTTTTGGTGATATTCCTTGAAGAGGGCAGTCCCAGCATGGTATAGGCCGTCCATTCAGACTAGCTCAGTCAGGTCGCTCAGGTTATCGTGGTGGATCAGCTGGTCGTGGTTCTCACAGTTCTCATAAGGGGTATCCATCATTCAGTGCTCTTCCAGCCCAGAGTTCATCTCGAGCACCATCGGTTCAGGGTTCCTCTGTGCATGGTTCTTCTGGTGGTTATTCAGGTGCTAGGGGTTCCCTTCAGTCCCCACTGTCATTTGATGAGAGAGGTTGTTTTGAGTTTGGCGATACCGGTCATATCAAGAGGTTTTTTCCCCGTCTTTCGGGTGGTTTATCCCATCAGTGGAGTCAGCCGTCAGCTTCAGCTCCAGTTACTTCATGTAATGACCCGACTGGTCATTTTGAGTTCTAGCGCATCGTTCAGCAGTTTGAGGCCCTGAGTAGCTTCACTTCAGGTATTATGACTTGCATGCGTGGTCGAAATTAAATTTCAGAAAGTTCAGAGTTGATTTAGAAAGAAAGTTCTCATTTCGGGAGCTTTAAGTTGGAAGAATTGACTAAAGTGTAATTTTTGAGCAAACGATCTCGGAATCAAGATTTGAAAGTTCCAAAATATTTGTATGATGATTTTGGACTTGGGCGTATGTCCGGATCGGGTTTTGGATGACTCGGGAGCGTTTCGATGCCTATTAAGGAAGTTGACATTTTGGAAGAATTTCATAAATTTGGGTTGAGGTGTATTTCAATGTTATCAATGTCCGTTTGGGATTCCGAGTCTGGGAATAGCTCTGTATGATGATTTTGGTACTGGGAGCGTGTCCGGAAGTGGAATTGGAGGTCCGTAGGTCATTTCGGGGTCATTTGGCGAAAGTTATAAAATAGAAGATTTTTTGAAATTTTGACCGAGAGTTTGACTTTTTGATATCGGGGTCGGATTCCAATTTTGGAAGTTGGAGTAGGTCCTAATGTCGAATGTGACTTCTGTACAAAATTTGAGGTCAATCGGACGTGATTTGATAGGTTTCGTATCATATTTTGGAACATGTTGGTATAATTGGTTAAGGTCCTGAGGGCCTCGGGTGGATTTCAGAAGGTTAAAGGAATGGATTTTGGACAAAGAAAGCTTCTGAAATTCTGTTGCAGAAGTTGTTCACCAGAAATTTTTGACGCATGGAGTCGATTTTGGAAGTTCATATCTTGCAATTGATAATGAATCTGAAACTTTGCAAAACATGAAAGTTGTATCCCTTGCATTTTAGTTTCAAGAAAGATAAACCATTCACCATTTGGATATTTGTACAGAAAGTTATGATCGATTGAATGAAGGCTGGTAAAGTTGTTTTTGCAATTTCCATAGAAATTTCTGATGCGAGGAGCCTACTTTGGAAGCTTATATATCGAAATCTTAAGGAATATGAAAGTTTGCAAAACATGAAAGTTGTGGCCCTTTCATTCAAGTTTCCGGAAAGTTAAACCATTCATCATTTAGATATTCGTAGAGAAAGTTATGATCGATTGATTAGGGACTGGCAAAGCTGTTTCTAGTGGACTTTTAGTGACGACTTTTACTGACGAAAATGGACTTTTAGTGACGGATGGGGAAGAAACTTAAGGACCAAAAATGCTCATTTCCTTCATTTTCGTTTTGGATTTTTGGAGCACGATTTTTGGGCGATTTTCACGGGAAAACGTTGGGATAAGTGTTCCTTATCCTATATTGATTATATTTCATGATTACATACTCATTTACATCATGAATACATGAATTTATTGAAGAAAAATATGATTTTTAGCAAATCTTCCAAAAATAAAAATTTAAGATTTGAAATCCAATCCGATGCCGGAATTCGATAATTTTTGCATGGTTGAACTCGTATCGGAATGGGTAGTCGGATTTTGTGAGTTTTGTCAGATCCGAGACGCGGGCCCCACTGGCGATTTTTGAGTTAAATTTCGGATTTTAATCCAGAAAATTAGTAAATTCATATGAAATTAATTCCTACGATTTGTATTGAGTATTTCTAATTGTTTATGACTAGAATTGAGGCTTTCAGACACGAATTCGCGAAGCTAAGGTTTATTGGGATCTTGAATTTGGTTGCGGAGCGAGGTAAGTCTCATTTCTAACCTTGTAAGAGGGAATTGTCCCATAGGTGAAATAATTAATTATGTGATACTATTTGTGGGGGGTTACGTACGCACGAGGTGACGAGAGTCCGTACGTAGCTACTAGTTATGCCTATGTCTGGGTAGTTTTAGGCTTACATCATGCTTTGTTTTTATTTTATTGTTTGCTTTGAGAAGAAGCTGGGTTGAGCATACTTATTAAATATTTTGAAAGGAATCGAAAATTGTTATAAAAATGGGAATCTTGAAAGTTCATGTTTTGAAAAGAAATGGAAGAATACTTTAATAACTCGAGAAATCTATGTGTAACCGCGTCGCATGTATGATTCGCGAGTGGAGTAAATCCTCCTACCACACTCTTATGGGATCGGGCCGTTCGCTTCGGTAGGATTTATGTACCACACTCTTATGGGATCGGGCCATTTGCCTCGGCAGGATTTATGTACCACACTCTCATGGAAGCGGGCTGTTCGCCTCGGCAGGTTAATAAATGCATCTATGGTTCGCACCGTTCGACCCTTCGGCAGTGCACAATTTACTTTTATGTTGGATCGGGTCGTTCGCGTCGGCATTTCCTATATATACACATCATCCCCATGGAATCGTGTGAAATGTTTGGAAAAAAGCCAGTTCATCTGAGGGGTTTTCCCCCCTGATTTTGATTATGACATCCTCTTTGATGAAATCCACTATATTTATTTATATGCTTCGGTTACAGAGGGAACTTGCTAGTAGAGAGTTGAGTAAATTGTAAAGAGGGAAAATGTACCACGTAAGCTATACTTGTATGTCTTATGTATTTACATTGCTTTCTATTAATTCATTTCTTAAGTGCATTTAATATTGTTGGACCTCTAGTAAGTGTCAAAGTCGACCTCTTGTCACTACTTCTTCGAGGTTAGGCGGGATACTTACTGAGTACACGTTATTTTCGTACTCATACTACACTTGTTGTGCATTTTTATTGCACATGTACGTTCATAGCTAGTGGCCCTGCTTGACGTAGTGATGTGGCTGACTTGGAGACTTAGACGAGCTGCACCATCCGGAGATGACCCGCAGCCGGCAGAGTCTTCCTCATATATATTGTATTTTATTTTAAATTTCCTTGTCCAGTTTGTATTCCGAACAAGTATTGTAGTACATGTATAATTGTTAGAAAATTTGCTCATGCACTTATGACACCGGGTTCTGGAATAATTATGGGATTTATTCACTATTTAAATTTTGCTAAAATATTATTGTTTACTCAGTGGAAGTTCGCTAATTATTATTTAAGAAAATGAAAAAGGAATGACTTCGAGAATTTTAAAATAAGGATTTAATTTATTTATTAAGTGTTGGCTTGCCTGACAGTGGGGTCAGGCGCCATCATGACCTTAATAGATTTTGGGTCGTGACACTTCACCACCCGCCCAGGCAGCTAGGGGTGGGGGTCAGTTAGCTAGAGGCCGCCCTAGAGGGGGAGGTCGATCAAGTGGAGGTCAGGCTCGTTTTTATGCACTTCCAGCCAGACCAGATGCTATGGCCTCAGATGAAGTGATTACAGGTATTGTCTCAGTCTGTCACCGAGATGCTTCAGTCTTATTTAATCCTGGTTCCATGTATTCTTATGTTTCATCGTACTTTGCCCATTTTCTGGATATGCCTCGAGTGTCTCTAGTTACATCCGTTCGTGTGTCGACTCCGGTGGGCGATACCATTGTTATCGACCGCATGTATTGGTCATGTGTGATATCTATTGGGGGTCTGTTATTTCTTAGCATGATTGACTTTGATGTGATATTGGGCATGTATTGGCTATCTCCGTGCCATATCGTTCTAGATTGCCACGCTAGGACCGTGACCTTAGCGATGCTAGGATTTCCGAGAGTTGAGTGGAGAGGTTCTATTGAGTATGTTCCTAGTAGGGTGATCTCTTATCTGAAGGCTCAGCGTATGGTAGAAAAAGGGTGTTTATCGTATTTGGCTTTTGTGAGGGATATTATTGTTGAGATGCCTACTATTGATTCCGTTCCTGTGGTCCATAATTTTTCGGACGTGTTTCTTGCTGACTTGCCAGGCATGCCACATGATAGGGATATTGATTTGGTGCCGGGCACTCAGCCCATTTTTTTTCCTCCGTATCGTATGGCACTGACAGAGTTAAAGGAATTGAAAGAGCAGCTTTAGGAACTCCTAGATAAGGGGTTCATCTGGCCTAGTGTGTCACCTTGGGGTGCACCGGTGTTGTTTTTGAAAAAGAAGGATGGTTCCATGAGAATGTGAATTGACTACAGGTAGTTTAACAAGGTTACAGTCAAGAATAAGTATCCTTTGCCTCGTATTGATGAATTGTTTGACCAGCTTCAGGGAGCTAGAGTGTTCTCTAAGATTGATTGAAATTCGGGTATCATCAGCTAAGGATTCGGGATTTTGATATTCCCAAGACAGCTTTCAAGACTCGTTACGGTCATTATGAGTTTATGGTGATGTCTTTTGGGCTGGCCAATGCCCCAACAACGTTCATGCATTTGATGAACAACATGTTTCAGCCGTACTTGGATTCCTTAGTTATTGTGTTCATTGATGACATCCTGGTATATTCTCGTAGCCAGGAAGAGCATGCTCAACATTTGAGAGTTGTATTGCAGAAACTGAGGGAGGAGTAGCTTTATGCAAAGTTCTCCAAGTGTGAGTTTTTGCTTGGCTCAGTAGTTTTCTTGGGGCACGTGGTGTCCAATGAGGGTATTCAGGATGATCCAAAGAAGATAGTGTCGGTGTAGGGTTGGCCCAGACCGTCCTCATCTACAGAGATTAGGAGCTTCCTTGGTTTAGCAGGGTAATACCGTCGCTTTGTGGAGGGGATTTCTTCTATTGCTTTGCCCTTGACCAAATTGACCCAGAAGGGTGCTCCATTCAGGTGGTCAGAAAAGTGTGAGGATAGCTTTCAGAAGCTCAAGACTGCATTGACCTCAGCTCCAGTGTTAGTATTGCCATCACCTTCAGATTCTTATACCGTATATTGTGATTCCTAGAGGATAGACATCAATTGTGTTTTGATGCAGGAGGGTAGGGTGATTGCCTATGCCTCGCGCCAGTTGAAGACTCATGAGAAGAATTACCCAGTACATGATCTCAAGATAGCAGCCATTGTTCACACCTTGAAGATTTGGCGTCATTATTTGTATGGGGTTCATTGTGAGGTTTTCACTGATCACCGTAGTCTGCAACATCTGTTTAAGCAAAAAGATTTGACTTTGCGTCAGAGGAGATGGTTGGAGCTTCTCAAGGACTATGATATCACTATTATATACCATCGGGGACTCTAGCATATCTTCATGCAGCAGAGCAACCATTGGCACTTGATGTTCAGGTCTTAGCGGGCCAGTTGGTGAGATTGGATCTATCAGATCCCCACCGGGTATTGGCTTGTGTAGCCTCCAGGTCTTCTCTTTATGACCGTATCAGAGAGATTCGGTATTATGACCCACACTTGCTCGTTCTTCAGGATAGGGTGGTCCGGCTAGGTGACGCCAGCGATGTGGTTATTGATGATGATGGGGTTATGAGGATGCAGGGTCGGATTTGTGTGCCCAATGTGGAAGGACTTCGAGAGTTGATTCTAGCAAAGGCCCATAGCTCGTGGTATTCCATCCATCCGGGTGTCGCGAAGATGTATCAGGATCTGAGACAACATTATCGGTGGAGGTGGATGAAGAAGGATATCGTTGGATTCATAGCTCGGTGTCTCAACTGTCAGCAGGTCAAGTATGAGCACCAGAGGCTAGGTGGGTTGCATAAGGGGTTGAATATTCCGGAGTGGAAGTGGGAGCGGATCACCATGGACTTTGTAGTTGGGCTCCCACGGACTTCGAGGAGGTTCGATTCTATATGGGTCATTGTGGATCAGTTGACCAAGTTCGCGCACTTCATTCTTGTTGGTACTACTTATTCTTCGGATCAATTAGCTGAGATTTATATCAGGGAGATTGTCCGGTTGCATGGTGTTCCAATATCTATCATTTCTGACTGAGGTACTCAGTTCACATCTCAGTTTTGGAGGGTCGTGTAGAGAGAGTTGGGTACTCAGGTCGAGTTGAGCACAACATTTCATCCTCAGACTGATGGGCAGTCAGAGCGCACTATTCAGATTCTGGAGGACATGTTGCGTGCTTGTGTCATTGATTTCGGGGGTTCATTGGACCAGTCTCTACCACTCGCGGAGTTTTTATATAATAATAGTTACCAGTCGAGTATCCAGATGGCTCCGTACGAGGCTTTATATGGTAGAAGGTGTAGATCTCCGGTTGGTTGGTTTGACCCGGGTAAGGCGAGGCTATTAGGCATAGACTTGGTACAGGATGCGTTGGATAAGGTGAAGTTGATTCAGGAGCGGCTTCGCACGCAGTCTAGGCAGAAGAGTTATGTGGACCGGAAGGTCCGGGATGTGTCTTTTATGGTTGGGGAGAAGGTGCTGTTGAAGGTTTCACCCATGAAGGGTGTTATGCGGTTCGGGAAGAGGGTTAGGTTGAGTCATCGGTTCATTGGGCCTTTTGAGGTGCTTCAGCGGGTTGGAAAGATGGCTTCTAGACTTGCGTTGCCACCCATCTTATCGAGTGTCCATCCGGTATTCCATTTCTATGCTTCGTAAGTATATTGGTAACCCGTCTCATGTCTTGGACTTCAGCTCAGCTAAGCTAGAGGGTGATATGTCTTATGAGGTAGAGCCAGTGGCTATTTTGGATCGTTAGGTGAGAAGGTTGAGGTCTAAGGATAGAGCTTCAGTGAAGGTACAGTGGAGAGGACATCCGATAGAGGAGGCCACCTGGGAGAATGAGCAGAGATGCGGAGCAGATATACTCACTTATTTGAGACTCCAGGTATGTTGCTAGACCCGTTCGAGGTCGAACTTTTGTTTAAGAGGGGGAGAATGTAACAACCCGCCCGGTCGTTCCTTGAGATTTTCTCCATTTTCCCTATTTCTGCTTTATCATGTGTTGCTTAGCCTATTTATGTTGTGTGGGGTTGCTGGTTCGGATTCGGAGGGGTCGTGGTGAGAAATGAGACACTTAGTCTCTTAAGTTGGCCTTATGGTTAGAAAAGTCAACCAGAATTTGACTATTAGGTAAGCGACCTCGGAATGTAGATTTTATGGCTCGGATAGCTTTTTTAGGTGATTTGGGACTTAGGAGCGTGTTCGGAATATTATTTTGAAGTCCGGAATATAATTAGGCTTGAATTGGCGAAATTGAGTTTTTGCGATTTCTGGCCGGCGGTGGAAAATAGGCTATCGGGGTCGGAATGGAATTTCAGAAGTTGGAACAGGTTCGTAGTGTCATTTTGGATGTCTGTGTAAATTTTCAGGTCAATCGGACGTATTTTGGATGGTTTCGATATCATTGGCAAAATTTGGAAGTTTCTAAGTTCTTAGGCTTGAATCCGAGGTTGATTTAGTGTTTTGGCATTTTTTTGAGTGGTTCGAAGGATCGACTAAGTTTGAATAAGGTTATGGGATGTGTTGTCATGTTTGGTTGAGGTCCCGAGGGCCTCGGGTGAGTTTCGGGGGCGTTAACGCACCAATTCTTGGACTTGGTGTTGGCAGATTTTTGCTGGTGTGAAGGTTCTGGTGTTCTTCTATGCGATCACGTGGGTAAGTATGTGATCGCGTAGGTTTAGTTGGGAATTTCAGAGTTTTGTTCTATGCGATCGCGTGGTGGAGTTCGCGATCGCGTGAGTGTGTGGCCGTTGAGCATTGCGAACGCGTGGTGCAGTTCACGTTCGCGTAGAGTTTGGGGCGCGTGAGGGGCTGAGTTGTTGTGCTATAAGAACACGTGAGGGAGGAATGCAATCGCGTTAGGTAACTGTGGGCAGTGCTTCGCGATCGCGTGGTGGTTGACGCAATCGTACTGAAGAAAGGGTCTAGGCAGAAAGTTTATATTCAAAAATGGGGGTTTAAGTCCAATATCTCAAAAACCATTAGAGAGCTCGGGAGAAGGCAAATTTTGAAGAGATTTTCAGTAGAGTGATTGGAGGTAAGTATTTATCACTTAGTTTTGGTTCAATTCCATGATTTAGTCTTGAATTTCATCATTTAATTTGAGAAATTGGAGTGGAAATTGGGAGAAAATGGAAGAAAGATTTGGGAATTCTTTTGGGGATTTGAATGGGAATTTGAGGTCCGATTTTGATGTTCTTGATATGTATAGACTCGTGGGAGTATAAGGAATCTAGTTTTGTGATTTTTATCGAATTCCGAGACGTGGGCTCGGGGGTCGGGTTTGGCCAATTTCGGAATTTTTGGGTGAATTTGATAATTTTCGAGTGGGTTTCGTTCCTTGGTATTTATTAATCATATAAATCTGATTTTTGGTAGATTTGGAGCAATCGGATACCGAATCTAGAGGAAAAGGCATTAAGAGCTAGGATTTTAGCCGGTTTTGAGGTAAGTAACGTTTCCAAACTTAGTTCTGAGGGTTCGAAATCCCGAACTATATGCTATATGATTTTAATCGAGGTGACGCACATGCCAAGTGACGGGCGTGCGGGCGAGCACCGAGTGATTTTTAGCCTGGCTCACCCCATGGCACCGTCTACTAGCTATTACAGATTGATATCCGCACTTCTATTAATGTGGTTTTATGTGAACATGCTAGAAATCATGCTAAGTAAAATGCTAAGGCTTCACACCGAAAATGCTGAGACCCGAGTGGTCCTATATTGATGTCTCTTTATGTGTTTTTATTGACTTCATGTACTCAGTCCTGTCATATCATGTCATATCATGTCTCAGTCTCGGTTTAATTTTGTACATTTATCATTATTTCGGGCTAGTTCATGCATTCGTGAGCCCATGTGAACGTGACTGGAGAGTAATTACCGAGTGAGGCCGAGAGCCGGTTTTTGAGAGACAGTTATGAGATCGGACTGCACACCACAACGATATTCTGATTATTCCTTCGGTGGCTTGTTATAGAGCTTGGTCTAATAGGAGCCCCTCCGGAGTCTTTACACCCTAGTGAGCGCATTGATATTTGAGGGATGGATCTTCCCTGGACATGGATCTTATCCGAAGTTGATGATATGTGAGGGATGGATCGTCCCTGGACATGGATCTTGTCCGAGTGTTGTATTTCAGAGATGGACCTTCTCCGTAAGGCTGGATTGGCCTTTTCCCTCAGTACTGAGTGACTACTGTCACCGGTGTTTATGCATATTCCGGGATGGATTTTCCCTAGGCCTGAGAGCCGATTATAGTACTGAGTGGATTGCTGTGTGAGAGCTGTGAGCACTACGTACATTTCTACACTATTCATACATTGGCATGTAGAGTATAATGATTCATACATGGGATACTGGACATATCTGGCACATTTTGTTTCCATCCTCTGATAAACTGTGAGCATGTCTAATTTCTGTACATTGTCTTATTTAATTGATGAGTTTTAGTCCGTCACTACCTCTCAACCCATAGTTTGGGTTCGTTACTTCTGATTTGGTGTACTCAAGTTACCCCATATACCTTGTGTGCAGATCCAGGTACAGCGGAACCCGATAGTAGTTGTTGAGCTGTGGTCAGAGTTCCTTTGGAGGCATCGAGGTAGCAGCGGGTGATCGCAGCTTTGATTATCTCCTTCTCTATCTACCTGTCATATTTATTAATTCAGACAACTTTATGCCGGTTCTGTATTTTGATATTTTTATGTAGTAGCTCATGACTCGGTGACACTAGATCTGGGATCGGGTTTTTCTTTTATTTATGTTATCAGTGATGTTAAACCCTTAAATGCTTTTATAAAAATCGAGAATTTTGATGTAAAAATAATGATTTTTCCTGAAAATAAGTTTTAGCAATGAAATGTGTGGCTTGCCTGATTTCACGATAGGCGCCATCTCGACTGGGTATTTTGGGATCGTGACAGTCAAATTCTATAAAGAAAAGGACTTTCTTGTTTACTTAAAGCAAGAGTAAAATCCCATAAACAATAATTGGTCCGACAAAGGTAAATTGAACTCCCAAAAAAAAAAAAAAAAAAAAAAAAAAAAAAAGAAACAAAGAGCACATAAGCGCAAAGAAACTTTGAAAATTCAGGACATATTTTATATAAACATCTGCTCAAATAAAAACAATCTAAATGAATCCAGTTTATAACGAAAACTTAAAAGAGTAGATAAACATAAGTGGATATATATATTATTCTTTATGCTTCCTTGAAAATGGATGGACTACCGGAGAATATATATAAGTTGTTCTATTATGACCAATTCTTCTGCAACGACAACATTTGAATGTTATTTTTGATGAATCGGTAGCTGGAATATGCCTTTTCTTCTGCCTTCTACCTGGCGGCACTTTGAAATCTGGAGGTTTAATAATTTGTGACTTAACACTCTCTGGTACAATCCGAGAATCAGTATGTCCTACAGGATGTATTTGTCTTTCATATATTTTCAGCCAAGATTCCTTTAAGTACCAGTACGAGCAAAAATTCAACTTCTTGATGTTTCTCTTCTCGATAGCTTCAATTGCATGTATACATAGTAATTCATCAAATTGAAACTGAAAACAATCACATGTTCTTTTGTTTAAGTCTACCAAGAAAGTAATTCCTTCTTCCTCAACTCTAGAACGCCATGAATCAACATGGAATACC
Source organism: Nicotiana knightiana (assembly GCA_005239525.1). Lineage (NCBI taxonomy): Eukaryota > Viridiplantae > Streptophyta > Magnoliopsida > Solanales > Solanaceae > Nicotiana > Nicotiana knightiana. Next base: position 31,140 of record ML371849.1, on the reverse strand, counting down.
TTCAATGTTGAAAAATTATAAGTTAGTACATTATGTTAAATTATCATTAAAATAATAAGCTAAACAAAGAACATACACTTACATTTAAAGTAAAAGCTAAATCTATCTTTTTCTTCAATACGTCTTCTACCCAACAAGAAACGTCATAAAACGTTCCTTCTGATTGATTTCTTCTTTCATAAAACTAACGTTGTAGCTTCACTTGGATGAAATCCATCATTCTTAATATAGGCAAATCACTTGATTCTAATAGCACATAATTCATTGACTCAACTATGTTTGTTGTGAGCATGTCATATCTTCGTCGTGGACTACTGTCACGACCCAAAATCCCACCACAGGCGTCGTGATGGCACTTAGTCTCCAAGGATAAGTTAGCCAATCATAATAATAATTCAAGCCATTTTTTTAATCGAAACCAACATCGGAAATAATCACACAACCTCCTAAGACTGGTAGTACTGAGCCACGAACCCTAACTGAATACATGAATGATCTGAAGGAAATTAAATATACAATACTGCTCGAATAATAAGTGACAGTACGATAAAAAGGGAAAGACTCCAAGGGAAAGAGACGACCAAGCAGCTCTACCTTGAATCATTGCGATCACGCTCTAACTTTGTTCGAGTCCGCTATCTCCAATACCTGGCTCTGTACAGAAGTGTAGTATGAGTACACCACAGCGGTACCCAGTAAGTATCAAGACTAACCTCGGTGGAGTAGTGACGAGGTACAGTCAAGACACTCACTAGTCTAATAACATGTGAAGTATAGCGTATAAAAATAATAGAAAACGATAACAATGATGGCAACAATAATCAACCAGTGATATAAACAGCAGGCAACAAGAACACCATATATATATATATATATATATATGGTGTTCTTGTTGCCTGCTGTTTATATCACTGGTTGATTATTGTTGCCATCATTGTTATCGTTTTCTATTATTTTTATACGCTATACTTCACATGTTATTAGACTAGTGAGTGTCTTGACTGTACCTCGTCACTACTCCACCGAGGTTAGTCTTGATACTTACTGGGTACCGCTGTGGTGTACTCATACTACACTTCTGTACAGAGCCAGGTATTGGAGATAGCGGACTCGAACAAAGTTAGAGCGTGATCGCAATGATTCAAGGTAGAGCTGCTTGGTCGTCTCTTTCCCTTGGAGTCTTTCCCTTTTTATCGTACTGTCACTTATTATTCGAGCAGTATTGTATATTTAATTTCCTTCAGATCATTCATGTATTCAGTTAGGGTTCGTGGCTCAGTACTACCAGTCTTAGGAGGTTGTGTGATTATTTCCGATGTTGGTTTCGATTAAAAAAATGGCTTGAATTATTATTATGATTGGCTAACTTATCCTTGGAGACTAAGTGCCATCACGACGCCTGTGGTGGGATTTTGGGTCGTGACAGTAGTCCACGACGAAGATATGACATGCTCACAACAAACATAGTTGAGTCAATGAATTATGTGCTATTAGAATCAAGTGATTTGCCTATATTAAGAATGATGGATTTCATCCAAGTGAAGCTACAACGTTAGTTTTATGAAAGAAGAAATCAATCAGAAGGAACGTTTTATGACGTTTCTTGTTGGGTAGAAGACGTATTGAAGAAAAAGATAGATTTAGCTTTTACTTTAAATGTAAGTGTATGTTCTTTGTTTAGCTTATTATTTTAATGATAATTTAACATAATGTACTAACTTATAATTTTTCAACATTGAAGGTATTCCATGTTGATTNATATATATATATATATATATATATATATTTTGCTCAGTAATTAATGAATACAAGTACGACCAATTAATCAAATTCTTCAAATATAAATCTTTCGCCTATAAATCTTCCCAATAGTAATCTTTAGGATATAATATCTTCCGATAAATATATGTCGAATATACCTTCAAATAAAATTCTTTCTAATATAATTCTTTCAACAAATATCTTTCGAATGTAATTCTTCCAAATAAATATCTTTCGAATAAATATTCTTTCAAATAATATTTTTCGAATATAATTCTTTCAAATAAAAGTCACCATGTGACACCTTATTTCAAATAAAAAATATGGGTCTCAACCCATTTTCATATTTCCACGGCACCTCATGCCAATATTTTTATCACAACTGCACGGACAACTCACGTACCAATATCGTCATCATTTACTCACGGCACCTCGTGCCACATTTCATATCACGATTGTACGGACAATTCACGTGCCAATATCTTTTTTATTAAAGAACCAGGGCACCTTATGCCCATATTTCATATCATAACTGTACGGACATTTCACGTACAAATAATAAAGTCATCTTTTATCCCCGCACCTCGTGCCCATATCATAATCCGCCCGACAATATCCATAGGCTCATAATTTTAACATATATCTGAATATTATCAAATTTACTAGAATTATAAAATAAATTTCACAATATATAAAAAAAATCACTAGGAAATCACAACATCGCATAAAAATCACCAACATAATATTCCCACGTCACCACATATCATCCCTTACACCTTCTATATCCACCATTATCCCATCTATAGCCGCCCTTATCGCTCTTGTAATAGGCACCCTTATCGCTCCATTTACTAGCCACCCTTATCGCTCCGCCCAGACAATAGCCCAACACATAACCACTATGAAATTCCACCCTTATAGTCACATAATATCAACAGTGGAATGCCACCCTTATCCGCCACATAACAGTAACCCATATCACACAACAGTTTACACGAATATTACCACGACAATACAAAACAACAATTCATATTATAAATTGCCCATAGGCCACAACCAATTCCAAAGATACAACAAAATCAATTAATTTCACAGCATATAGCCCAAGGCTCCACACAGAGTGCATAAAACCTCGATAACAACAACAAAGATGGAAAATTAACTCAGCATAAGACAACACCTTCTTTAATCCAAATTTTCGATAAATATATTAATACCTCAAATTAAACTTAATTAATTATTTGTATATCGAAATTCCATAATATAATTATTTCCAAGAAATATCGAATCCACAAACACACAGACTTCACATAAAAATCGAAATGAAAATTTACACCAAATTATCATATAAATACAGACTCAAAAAACAAGGAATGAGGCATGACAACTCGAGGATTTATTGAGTTCCAACAATTTATTTCACTTTAATACGTAAGGGTGTCTATGAATTTTAATCGATATAATTTCCACATATAAATCAAGTACGTACTCGTCACCTCGCGTACATGATTTTCATTCAAACAATTTTCACATAAGACTCAATGCCTAAGGAGTAATTCCCTTACTCAAGGTTAGGCAAGATTCTTACCTTTTTGAAGTTAGACTGATATTCCAAAATCGCCTTCTTGCTTGAATCGACCTCCGGATAGCTCCAATCTATCCAAAATAATTCTATAACTTCATTAAAATTCATCGGAAACAATTCCGGATAATAAAACGCAGATTTAAAATTTTATTCTAAAAAGTCGACCAAAAGTCAACGCGGGCCCGCCTCTTGGAACCCGACATAACTTTCACGAAATCTGAATACTCATTTCGATACGAGTTATACCATATAAAAATTATCGAATTCCGACATCGGATTGGCTTTCAAATCTAAAATTTTTATTTTTGGAAGATTTGATAAAAATCTGATTTTTCTTCCATAAATTCATGGATTCATGATGTAAATGAGTATGGAATCATGAAATATAATCAATATAGGATAAGAAACACTTACGCCAATGTTTCCCGCGAATGCCCGAAAATCTCCCAAGAACCGTGCTCCAAAAATCCACATTTGGTCCTTAAGTTTCTGCCCATCCGTCACTAAAAGTCTATTTTCGTCACTAAAAGTCGTTACTAAAAGTCCACCAGAAATAACTTTACCCGCCATTATTCAATCGATCATAACATTCTGTACAAATATCCAAATGATAAATAGTTTAACTTCCTGAAAACTAGCATCAAAGGGATACAATTTTCATGTTTGGTAAATGTTCATATTCCTTATAGATTTCGAGATATAAGCTTCCAAAGTAGGCTCCTCGCATCATAAATTTCTGGGGAAATTACAAAATAGCTTTACCAGCCTTCATTCAGTCGATCATAACTTTCTGTACAAATATCCAAATGATGAATGATTTAACTTTGTAGAAACTCGAATGCAAGGTCTACAACTTTCATGTTTTGAAATTTTTTAGATTATTTATATATTTTGAGATATAAGCTTCCAAAATAGGCTCCTCGCATCAAAAATTTCAAACCTTGCTGTCAAAAACCATCAAGTTAAATTGGCCTAAAAATGATCCGAAACCACTCTAAAACTCACCTGAGCCCCTCAGGACCCTGTCTGAGCGCACCGAAAAGTCTCAAAAAATATTATGGACCTACTCGAGGTCTCAAATCACTCCAAACAACATCAAAACTATAGATCACGCATCGAATCGAATTATGAGTTTTCAAATCTTCCAACTTCTATATTTTGCACCGAAACGTATCAAATCAATCGGGAATGACTTCAAATTTTGCACACGAGTCATAAATGACATAATGTAGCTGTTCTAATATTTAGAATCGATTTCGACCCCAATATCAAAAAGTCAACTATCGGTCAAACTCTCCAAAAATCTTCTATTTTCCAACTTTCGTCAAAATGCGCCGAATTACCCACGGACTTCCAATTCCAAATTCGAACATGCGCTTGAGTCCGAAATCACCATACGAAGCTATTAGAATCATCAAAATTCCAATCCGGGTCCATTTGCTCAAAATGTTGACCGAAGTCAACTCAGTTGAGTTTTAAAGCTGTATTTCACATCTTAATCAATTTTTTTCATATAAAAACATTCCAGAAAATTTACGGACTACACAAGCAATTCATAATATATATTACGAAGCTGCTCGAGACCTTAGGTCGCTGAACGAGGCATAAATTCTTAAAATGACAAGTCGGGTCGTTACATCCTCCCCCTCTTAAAACATACGTTCGTCCTCGAACGTGACAAAAATTATTCTGAGGAATTTAAATTACTGAGTATATTATTACATACATACTCGGGAGTGATTCTACATCACCGAAATCTAACATGGGTCTGACAACACCATCTCAGTTGAGATTATTCCTTTTAGCCTCATTTATAAACTTTAAAGCCAATTTCTTACACTTCAATAAATTTCAAAAAGGCCTTATCTTTCATATTAACACACAGTGTTAGTCTCAACCGGCTGTAGCAATTTCGTGCCTACACACACATTATACTTATGCCCATAACCACATCTCTAGTCATAATAGTTGTTCATAATGAATTCTAGCATCCTCAATTTTCTCATATTAACCAAAACCTTGTTTCAAATTTTTTTACAACATTGACAGCAACACACGAGGCATGAAGACTTCATAATTATTTACCCGGATTAACGAGTCATATTTAACACCACCTTGACACTCACCTTATAGGCTAAAACTCAATATTTACAGCACAAATATGGCTATATATGCAAAAAACACGTAAAAGAATTATCAAAAGCCAAACAGGCATGTCTCCCTATTAATACAATAACACAAATTTTAATATCATACAGGGAGAAGTTAAACTCATAGAGTTTTCACCACCAAGACCTCATCCATCGCGGCTTGTAGCCAAGTTTAAATATTTCACATTATATAAAAATGCGAGGATCTCGTACTCAACTCTAAATCAAAAATATTTTGCACATTGTGCCAACAGAAATTTTCCATTTCCTTTCTTTCTTCTTCCTTTTTTTTAAAAATAAATTCCATAAACAATTTCCACAACACATAACGAATCCCATACCAGTTGGGCATTTAATTCATAAAATTGAAATGAATTATTCTGAAATCACATCAAACCCACTGTAGTGAGTAATAAAAAAAATCACCTTTAAACTTATAGCCCTTAATAGTGTACAAAAATAGAAATGATAGAGACGGGCTAACAACATCAAATCTCCTAAAACGGATAAACATATAAGTGGGTGTAACGACCCGGTCTGTCCTTACGTAGAACTTGCATTTTTATTGATGTCATTAACTTATCATGGATTGGTTATTCTATTATTGATGTGTTAGAGTCGATAGGCTTGAAATCGGAATGGTTAAATGAGAATTTAGTAACTCAGTATTTAAAGATAGACTTATAATGAAAAAAGTCAACCGAGAGTTGACTTATTGGGAAATGACCTCGGTATGCATATTTTGTGGCTCGGATAGCTGTGTTAGATATTTTGGAACTTAGGAGTGTGTTCGGAATATTTTTGTGATGTCCGGTGTAGAATTAGGCTTGAATTGTTGAAAGCTAATTTTTGGCGATTTCCGGTTGGCGGTGAAAAATAGTCTATCAGGGTCAGAATGGAATTCCGACAATTGAAAAAGGTTCGTAATGTCATTTTGGTTATGTCTGTAAAATTTCAGGTCAATCGGAGTTGTTTTGGATGGTTTCGGCATCGTTGGAGGATTTTAGAAATTTCAAAGTTCTTAGGCTTGAATTTGATGTGATTTTGGTGTTTTGATGTTATTTTTAGTGTTTCGGGAGTGCAACTAAGTTTGAATGATCATATATAAGGCGTTGGTATGTTTGGTTGGGGTCCCGAGGGGTTCAGAATGGTTTTGAGTGGTTAACGGGGAGTTTGAAACATAATTGTTGTTGCTGAAGTAGCTGGTGCTGGTGTTTTCGCACCTATGGATGGGGAGCCGCAGGTGCGGTTCCGCAGGAGTGGACGTGGCACCGCAGGTGCGGAAGATTGGCTAAGTGAGAGGATTTCCGCAGGTGCGAGGTAATTTCCGCACCTGCGAGGCCGCAGATGCGGGAGGTCGATCGCAGGTGCGGAAGTTAGGGTCCTTGGAATTTTCCGCAGGTGCGCACCTAGGATCCGCAGGTGCGAGTAAGTGGTCGCAGGTGCGGACCCACTCGACAGAAAGTATACAAAACGTGCCTGCGCAAATTTTAGCCATTTTTCTCAATATTTCATCCGGGTTTGAAGCTTTTGGAAGGGTTTTGAAGAGGGGATTCGATAGTTCTTCACTAAGGTAAGATTTTTGGACTCTAAACTCGTTTATATGGGATTAAAGGTCGGATTTATGGTGAAAATTAGGAAAAAATCAGTGTAAATTGGGTAATTAGGGCTTGGGCTTAAGAGTCTTTAAAATGGGGATTTGAGGGGTCATTTGGACTCCGAATTTAGTGTTCTTTATATGTACGGACTCGTGAGATGATGAAGAACAGTTATGTATAAAAATTTCTGAGTTTCGGGACGTGGGACCGGGGGTCGGGTTTGACCAATTTCCGGAATTTTGAGTATGTTTAATACATTTCGATTGGGATTAGTTCCTTAGTATAATATAATGATATACATCTGATTGTTGGTAGATTTGGAGCACTCGAAGGCCAAATTTAGAGGCAAGGGCACTGCAGAGTAGTGTATTAGCCGGTTTTGAGGTAAGTAACGCTTTCAAACTTGGAACTGAGGGTTCGAAACCCCAAACTATTTGATATTTGATGTTAATTAAGGTGAGACACTTGCCAAGTGACGGGAATGCGGGTGTTTACCGAATATTTGTAGCCTGAATCATCCCATGGCACTGTCTAATGGTTATCTCAGGTTTATATTTGTACTGTGAAGGTGGTATTTACCTTGAACGCAATAGAAATCATGCTAAGTATAAATGTTAAGGCTTCACGCCGATGTGTTCAGACCGGAATGGTCGATTATTGCTGTCTCTATTCATGTTTAATGCTTTCATGTACTCAGTCCTGTTATAGTATATGTTTCATCCCTCAGTCTCGTAAGTTGTTAGCTTATTCTATATTATCATTGGTTTGGGCTGATTTTCATATGTTAGAGCATTGTGAGTGAGACTAGAAGGTACTGACTGAGTGAGGCTTAGAGCCTGGTTTTGACGCAGTTATGAGGTCGGACTGCACAACGCAGCGATCCTGGAATCATGCCTTCGTTGGCTTGATATAGCGCTTAGGCTGAAAGGAGCCCCTCCGGAGTCTTTACACCCCAGTGAGCGCACAAATATTGAGGGATAGATTTCCCTGGACATGTATTTGTCCGAGCATTATGCTCCGGAGATGGATTTTCTCCGTGGTTAATATATTCCGGAGACGGATCTTCTCTGTGGGGGCTGGATCGGCCTTTTTCCTCAGTACTAGGTGACAGTGTCACTTGTGTTTATGTAATATCCGGGATGGACTTCCCTGGTCCGGGAGGCCGTAGTCTAGTACTGAGTGGACCACCTTATGAGAGTTTGATTACTGAGTATACATCATTATTGATTCTATATGAATTCATGCTAGGATGCAGAGTTATAGACATATGTTGATGCATCGTGTTTATTTCCTGATATATTACTGTCATGTCCGAGTTATATACTGTTGTTTGAATTATCGGAGGTTTAGTCCGTCACTACCTCTCAGCCCGTAGTTTGGTTTCGTTACTAGTGATTTGGTGTACTCATGTTATCCCCTGCACCTTGTGTGCAGATCCAGGTACAGCCGGGTTCAGCTCTGGTCAGTGAGTAGCAGCAGTTTCATCAGAGTTGACGAGGTAGCAGCTGGCAACTGTGATCTCGTCTCTCTTCCTTTTCTACCATTGTATTTATTTTCAGACTATGTTGGTGATTTCTTTTTGGTTGTATTACGTACTAGCAGCTCATGACTGTGTGACACTGGATCCGGGGTTTGCAGGAGTTGGGTTTTGATTTTTATAAACCTGTTTTCAAATTCAAACTTATGATTATTATTGATTTCAGACTTGTTAAGACGGATATTTTTTTGGAAATTGTATTTAGTTAGATAAAATGGGTGGCTTGCCTGGTTCCACGACAGGCGCCATCACGACTCCGGAAATGGGTCGTGACAATGGGTCACGAAATTACGAAGCTCACCCATAAGCGAAACATAATAGGAGGACTCGCCTCAATATTCAGAACCGTATCTAATTTAGGAAATTATCCTTTTATAACAATTGGAGATCATACCTGTAACGACACTATAACAAATATATCAATGGAATGGGACTCCCTCTCTGGGGCACCCTCTACCCGCCTGTCCTCCACCCTTAATTGGTTGTGCATGTGGGGTAGTAATTGCATTGGGGCCCATAACCTGAGTATTCTGATGAAATCCACCTCTGCCAAGTCTGGGAAAATCTCTCATGATGTGCCTAGTATCGCCACACTCATAACAACCCCTCTAAGGTCGTGGGTGCTCGTACTGAGTCTGTGCCGAATAACTGGAATAACCACTATAAGAACCTCGTGTCGGTGGTGCACTATTAGAGCTTACATGAGCACCCCGAGTACTCTGATGTGCGGACTGAGCTGGTCGACTGCTAGAGCCTTCGCCATAATGGTTCATAGCTGAAGAGTAAAATCCACTGAACCCTCTAGTAATTCGAGACCTTTTGGTCTCCTTATACTGCTTTTCCTCAGCTAGTACACCCTCGATTCTCCTTGCAATCTCCACTATTTGCTGAAATGGAGTATCGGTTTGCAACTCACGAGCCATGCATATTTTAATATCTTAATCGAGTCCCTCAATGAATCTGCGGACCCGCTCCTTGACGGTAGGAACCAAAGTAGGTGCACAACGAGCTAACTCACTGAACCTGATGGCATATTCTGACACTGTCATGGTGCCCTGACATAACCGTTCAAACTCTGTGCGCCACGTATCCTGCAGAGTCTCAGGAACACACTCTTTCAAAAACATTTCTGAAAATTAAGCCCAAGCTAGTGGTATTGCATCGGCTGGTCTACCTTCTTCATAGACTTGCCACCACTGATACACTGCTCCTGACAGCTGAAACGTAGTAAAGGCAACTCCGCTCACTTTCACAATACCCATGGTGCGGAGAATACGGTAACACTTTTCTAGAAATTCCTGAGCATCCTCTGAAGTTGTGCAACTAAAAGTAGGTGGATCATACCTTTAAACCTCTCAAGTCTCCTTTGTTCTTCTTCTGATTACTCTGGCCTGACCTCAGGCTGAACCAGAATGATAGGCTGTACCGGTACTATACCCGAAACTTGACCAATAAGTACCAAAAATGCTCATTTTTTTCATTTCGTTTTGGATTTTTGGAGCACGGTTTTTGGGCGATTTTTGGGAAATTTTCACGGGAAACATTGGGGTAAGTGTTCTTTATCCTATATTGATTATATTTCATGATTCCATACTCATTTACATCATGAATCCATGAATTTATGGAAGAAAATTCAGATTTTAATCAATTATTTTCATATAAAAACATTCCAGAAAAATTTACGGACTGCACAAGCAAGTCATAATATATATTACGAAGCTGCTCGATACCTTAAGTCGCTGAACGAGGCATAAATTCTTAAAACAACAATTCGGTTCGTTACAACTACAAGAACGTGCGCACCTTTCCGGTGGTTCTTCCATCAAGTAGTCAAAAGTCTTCTTATAAACTTTTGCTATATCTGACATGTATAGATCAAATTATTGTGCATGTATACTCTTGCAGCACTTTGAAAAAGTTTTATGACCTCCCTTTTCACTTTCCTTCGCTTTAGGTTCTGCTCCAAATGATAGATACAAATCCCATGGTGGCTTTCAGGATATACCTTTGCAATGCCATGTGCAATAGATTCATGCCTGTCTGATAAAAAAATTAAATTGTCACGGCTCCCAATTGCATTGCGAAGTTCACTAAAGTACCACTCATAGGAATTGTTATTTTTAGATTCTGCAACTCCAAAGACTAGTGGGAATATTTGGTTATTTGCATCCTTTGAAACTGAAATCATCAAAACACCACGAAATTTTGACTTCAAAAAAGTTGCATCAACAGCAATCACTGGTGTGCAATGATTCCAACCAGCTATTGATGATCCATATGCATAAAACATATAAAGAAACATGAAAATACAGTATAACAGAAGGTTAAAAATACATGACACCAAATTAAGGACAGGTAGTCCTTAACTTAGAGTTACAAGTTAAAAAGTTAAGGACAGGTAGTCCTGAATTTAGAGTTACAAGCATAGAAATTAAGGACAGGTAGTCCTTAACATAGAGTTACAAGCACATAAATTAAGGAATGTTAGTCCTTAGCGTAGAGTTCCAAGTTCAGAAATTAAGGACATGTAGTCCTGAACTTAGAGTTACAAGCACAAAATTTAAGAATATGTTGTCCTGAACTTAGAGTTCCAAGTTCCAAAAATAAGGACATGTAGTCATGAACTTAGAGTTCCAAGTTCAAAAAATAAGGACATGTAGTCCTTAACTTAGAGTTACAAGTTAAAAAGTTAAGGACATGTAGTCCTAAAGTTCAAGTTACAAGCTCACAAATTAAGGACATTTGGTCCTTAACTTAGAGTTAGAAGCACAAAAATTAAGGACAGGTAGTCCTAAACTTCGAGTTCCAAGTTCAAAAGTTAGGATACCATGTCTTTAATTTTTGAGTTTGTAACTCTAAGTTAAGGACACCATGTCCTTAAGTTTTTCATTGCACACATCAAAGATAAGGACACCATGTCCTTAACTTTTTCACTGTACCCATCAAAGTTAAGGACACCATGTCCTTAACTTTCTCACTGCACGCATCAAAGTTAAGAACACCATGTCCTTAACTTTCTCACTGCACACATCAAAGTTAAGGACACCATGTCCTTAACTTTTTCACTAAACACATCAAAGTTAAGGACACCATGTCCTTAACTTTCTCATTGCACGCATCAAAGTTAAGGACACCATGTCCTTAACGTTCTCACTGCACGCATCAAAGTTAAGGACACCATGTCCTTAACTTTCTCATTGCACATATCAAATTTAAGGACACCATGTCCTAAAGTTGATAAAACAGACTAATAAATTCTTTTTGATTGTTTACCTGTTGTCGTCGTCTAACTTTATGTTAGTATATAATCCCGGGTTTTTACTTTTCATCATATACAAGTATGAAGACAATAATTCATAATTCTCTTCAGGAGTTCCTCTTATTAAAGCTGAAGCACGTTGAATAGCACGCCACACCTTGTGATAGACAATGTCTAGTCCGTGCAATTTTTGCATTTCTGTCATGACAAAGGCTGGTGTAACCTCAAACCTTGGGTCTCGAAGATTGTCAATAATGTAACCACTAATCAACTTTGAAATTGCATGCCTTTGATCAGCTTTCATAGTGTTAACTGAGCAGTCATGATTTTTCTCAATCTTTACTATCTTGAACAGTGTTGAATCTTTAATTCTGAAATCACACACACACCACCCACACCTATCATCATTGCATTTCAGCGAATATCTTGTTGATCTTGATCTAACAACCTTGAATTCAAAATGACCTTTAATTGCTATATTTAAAAACAGTTAATTATACTCTTCTTTTTTGTCAAATATTGATCCCCCTTTTATTTCATACAACGAAGCATTTTCTCTTAATATCGTAGTTAGGGATTCTTTTTGTTTCGAATTTGAGCTTCGTCTAGTTAATTGAGTAGAAGTTTTTTCAGCAGCTTCTTCTATTACCAGTACACTCTCTAAGACTTGAATACCCAAAGCTTGTTCGTTGTCAATCTCTATACTGCTTTGTCCTTCCACTTGAATAGAATCAAATGTTTGAAGCACCTCTTCAGTTATTGGTTGAACTTCAACGACATCTATTTCCATTATCTGTTGGCATTTGTCTTGATTGTCATGTTGAGTTTCTCTATTGACATGTTCAAAGGTGCTTGTAGAACCAAAAACTCTTTCCGAAACATTAACAATGAAATATATCCCTTGAAGAGTGAATGACTTTTTAGTAACTCTATATATGTGTGAAGATCTAAATCTTTAGATACAAGCATTCCCTTGCTTGTTCCCGGGTTGATATCAAACCATATCATTGCTTCAAAATTGTCTCTATCCAATTCAATTACTTCAAAGACCTGTTTAATGAAATCTTCAAATCGAATTACCTCAAGTACTAGAACAAGCTTTGTTTGATGATCAAGATACTTATAGTCTGCAGTCCATCTACCATTAAAAGCAACTATAATACATATTGTTTCCATCCTGCAAGTCAAGAAAATGGGAAATTCAAGACATATTTATACAACAATCGTGAAGTTAAGGACACGATGTCCTAAATTTTATCAATACAACTTGCAAAACACAGGACACTATGTCCCTAATATTTAGAACTGTTATGAAGTTAAGGTACTCTATATCCTGAATATTTACACAATAGTCATGAAGTTAAGGACACTATGTCCTCAATATTTAGAACAACATCAAAAAAGTTAAGGACATCGTGTCCTTAACTTTTTCAATACAATTTGCAAATAGAGGACACTATGTCCTTAATATTCAGAACAACAACAAAAAAAGTTAAGGACATCGTGTCCTTAACTTTTCAATACAATTTGCAAATACAGGACACTATGTCCTTAATATTCAGAACAACAACAAAAAAGTTATGGACGTCGTGTCCTTAACTTTTTCAATACAATTTGCAAATAGAGGACATTATGTCCTTAATATTCAGAACAACATCAAAAAAAGTTAAGGACATTGTATCCTTAACTTTTTCAATACAATTTACAAATACAGGACACTATGTCCTTAATATTCAGAACAACAGTCATGTTAAGGACACCAAATCCTTAATATTATGTCCTCAATATTTATAGAACAATCACAGAGTTAAGGGCGCGATGTTCTTCACGTTATCAATCTAGAAAAGCAAAAAAAATCAAATTCCTAGTAACGAAATAAAAATCCACACAAACACACAAAAGCATAAAGAGATATCTCAAACATTAGAATTTACCGTAATTTTATGGTGAATTCTGGACGAGAAAGTTGAATTCTCTAAGTTTGAAATCAGAAGAGAAGCTTCTGCCATTTTGGACGATCACAACCTCTGCAAGTTAGTTACGTAAGTTTGAGCTGCTACTGCTGATCGTTAATAAGGAGCGTAGGTATAAGCCAAATCCTTATAACAGAAGGGTATTTTTGTTCGGGCGGATAAAAGTTTATTAAAACAATAGTTAAAAACTAAAGACATTTAAAACAATGACTTAAAAGTAAAAATATGTGTTATTAATAACTATCTGTGCACATCGACCTCGAATATAGCTGATCCTTTTTTTTTTTTCTGTTTCTTTTTCTAGTTAAGCTGAATGTAGTAGTTGACTTTGGCCTGGATATAAAAAGTTGAATTTTATGTAATTTACCTACTTCCCTTATTTCTCCTTTTAGCTTTTGCTCTTCCACGGGGATGTTTGGGGAGGGGGCTAGAGTGGTGTGACTAGGGGCGGAGCAATAGAGTTAGCTACAGATTGCATAGTAATATTTGTCTAAACTAATAAATATTAATTTGAGAGAGTTATAAAAATACATAAACCTTAAATACTGAATCCCATCTCTCGAATGGATAGAATGTTGGGTTGAATAGTCACTAGTCAGACTTTGAATTTTCATGAAAGGATGTACACTATTGAAGCAAAAGCTGGTCTGTCATTGCTTGCCATAAAAGAGTTTAACATACAAATTGGTCCTACACTCTCCTCTCTCCATTTAACTACTAAGGATTGTGAGATATCAAAAGAATGAAAACCCCCTTTTCACCGACTTCAGCTTCTTCACTTCATTTATATTATCCCGAACGTGTCTTACTATACACCAATATTTTTGTTTCTTTTTTCTTTTTTAATTTAATCATTCGACTTTACTAACTAGTAACTCCTATACTTTTTGGTACGGGTTTACATGGATCGGGTTGGTTCGATTTTAACAATATCGATTTAAATTCGTTCGATTTTATCGAATTTTTTGAGTTTTTGGGTTTTTTGTTACTTAAATATTATTCTAATCTTACTTTGTTAAATATTTGATAAGTAAATATATATTTAGTAAAAATATAAAAAATTGACAAATATATTATCGATAAAATTCTTATGGGAGAATTTTATTACTAACATATAATAGTTATTTTTTTAGTCGTCTGACAATAATTTTTCGTTGATGTACACTTTCAGGTTAATCGAATTTAGTAATTAAACATAAAAATCAATATGATACCTAAATATTAATAATCACTTCGCATTCGAAAAGGATATAAGAATTTAATAGATCTTAACATATGATATGAATATGGAAGAACAAAGAGATAGACGTATTCCAGTAACACTTTATAAGAAATTGATCACACAAACCATTATATAAGGTCAATAAATACGGAGCACTTTATATTCTATTAAAATTTATATCTCGCAAGAGAATCCTAACTATTTCTAGATATTTTTTTTAAAGAAAATTCAATATAAAACCTTAAAAGTATATATAAAAATTATATATTTATATGTCGGGTTGGTTCGAGTTTTTTCACTCAATACCAAATCAAATCAAAATTTTTAATCGATTTGATTTGACTTTTCAATTTGGTGCGATTTTTTCGATTCGGTTTGTATGCCCCTACTTTTTGAAAAACAATCAATGTACTGTTATTTTCTTGCCGCTTCATCATTTACAAATATTAGATAGCATTTTGCTTAAGGTTTACCCTCGGAGTGAAAATACGCACATTTCTACAACATTAATTAATTGAATGGAATTGACAAGATTAAATTTTATAAAACATATGTTTAGTTAACATAACCACGTGCCTAGTTTAGCAATGAACTAGTCGCTATATGTGTTGGGTAAGATTACAACCCCATGATTTAACTTGATCAAAAAGCATATGTAATATCATTAGGCCTAAATGTTGAGATCTGACAAGAGGGTGTATTTTAATTTACTGCAAACCAGTTCTCACAATCATTTAGCAATTTGTTTGGATAAAAACGCTAACAAGATACTTTTACAAGGTTTCCTAAGACAAACTAAAATTGACACAATTGCATGATTCATAGTGTAATTGGTTAAATAATTGTTCTATTTATAATTCTCGCTATATATATTTATATAATATACAGTAATAACTAAGTTCAAAATTAAAAAGTTGTCTCGTGATCTCATAACTAGCTCTATAGCTCTACCCTGATTTTACTATGACTTTCTTCTAATTATACTTTGCAAGAGAACAGAGAAGGGTAAAAAAATATGTACTCCGTGGACGCCATGATTTCAACAACATAACAACAAACCCATTATATTTTCAAATGTTGAGTCTGGAGAGGATAGTATGTATGTAGACCTTATCCCTACCTAGTGAAGTCAGATAAAATATTTTCAATAGACCCTCGCCTAGACGTCTACATTGACAAAGAGGAAATTAAAACAGTGCAAAAGAAAGAACAAATTAAACCCATGCACACATGCAGTAGCTGTCCCATATATGAAGAATTAATTTGTCAATATCATGCAAGCTTTTGGATGCCCTAACATCACGACGAAGGAAAGATTTTGAACCTCAGCGAAATATATAATTAAAATAGAGCTAGATTGTCTTTGACATCACTCTAAAGTTGTTTTCCAACTACAGTTGGTCAATTTTATGTGCAAATTTTGAACTTCTTCCTGATTTTTCTTCTTTAAAATACACTATTTTCATCACCTAATCGACCAAGCACTCCATCCGTATTTCTCTATATATACATCAATTTTAGAGCTATCTTTCATCCAAGTTCACTACAATATCTAAAGCTGATCGTCACCCTTCAATTTAATTTCAAGGAAAGTATCAGACAAAATTGATGGGGTTTTCTAGTACTTTTCCATCATTAGTTCCTATGGCAATATTCATTATTGCATTTTTGGCGTTATGTCTCCTGCCTCAGCCTGCACAAGCTATCACCAGACACTATGAGTTCAATGTATGACATCAAAAGTTCATTTTACTTATTTTACAGCAAATAATGTGCATATTTTTTGTTACACTTTCTAATATTATGTCTTTTCTGAATCTTTATTAATGTAGATTACAATGGCAAATGTCACTAGATTGTGCCATACTAAGAGCATAGTGACAGTCAATGGAAAATTCCCAGGGCCTCGTATTGTCACAAGGGAGGGTGATCGTCTACTTATAAAAGTCAATAACCATGTTCCTAACAATATTTCCATTCATTGGTATAATATTTGATCTTTATTTTCGTACTACATTTGCGTCCTTTCTACATGGATCATTAAACTTAATTAAATACATTGTGACCTAATTAGTTTTATAATCTTTTTTACACTATAGTATATGGAACCGAAGTTTACCATTTAATTTCGACATCTTTAGCTATTTGAAAAGAAACATTAAAAAAATATCAAACAGCTATGATATCCTAATTTCTTTAATTTTCTTTGCCCCTCTGAGCAGGCATGGAGTGAGACAGCTTCGTAGTGGATGGGCAGATGGTCCTGCATATATAACACAATGCCCTATTCAAACAGGCCAAAGTTATGTATACAATTACACAATTGTTGGTCAAAGAGGGACTTTGTGGTGGCATGCCCATATTTCATGGCTAAGATCTACTCTTTATGGCCCTATAATTATCCTTCCTAAGAAAAATGAATCCTACCCTTTTCTCAAACCATTCAAGGAAATTCCAATCATCTTAGGTACTCAATTAAACATATATACACATAGAATATATCAAATTAATTTTTATGATCCAAATTTTTACTAAAGTTAATTTCTCGATGTTTAGGAGAATGGTTCAATGCTGATCCTGAAGCTATCATTAGCCAAGCTCTACAAACTGGTGGAGGTCCAAATGTCTCTGATGCTTATACCATCAATGGCCTTCCGGGGCTCTTGTACAACTGCTCTGCAAAAGGTACCTTTAACGTCTAATTTTTTCGTTCAACCATTATATTATTATAATTTTTGCCGGTTGTAACTAGGGGTAGCAAAGGGACGGATCGGGTTGGATATGAGATATGTCAAAAATGGGTAATGCAAAAACAGACCCGACCCATATTTATACGGATAAAAAATGGGTTAACTGGCGGATAATATGGATATCCATGGCTTCTTGAATATGATCACTTTGAGAGAATTCTTAGTTTTTATCCATATTTTGACCCATTTTTTAACAGTTCATTATCCAATTTATTTTTTAAAGAATAACATATATAGGTGAATAGCAGTTTTGTTTTATCCATTTTGCCACCACTAGGTCATTCACCATCTTCCTGGTAATCAATACATGCTTGTTATAGAAAGTTATATGTAATTAACTTTTAAGTGACATGTATCAATGTGTAGTAGTCGAACTTTTTGTTACTCATATTTTTCATTATTCTGATTTATGCTCTATAAATTGTTTATGGCAGATACATTCAAACTAAAGGTTAAGCCAGGAAAGATATACCTTCTCCGTATGATCAATGCTGCACTCAATGATGAACTGTTTTTCAGTATTGCAAATCATACACTCACAGTAGTCGACGCTGATGCAGTATACGTTAAACCTTTTGAGACTGACACAATACTTATAACACCAGGACAAACCACAAATGTTCTTTTGAAAACTAAATCTGAATACCCTAGTGCCACTTTTCTCATGACTGCTAGACCTTATGTTACTGGCCAAGGCACTTTTGACAACTCCACTGTTGCTGGAATTCTTGAATATGAATCCACAATTTCTCATTCAACCGAATCAATGAAGAAACTTCCCATGTTCATACCTACTTTACCTCCTCTAAATGACACTTCATTTGCTACCAATTTTAGTAAGAAACTCCGTAGTTTGGCAAATTCTCAATTTCCTGCTAAAGTCCCTAAAAATGTTGACAAACATTTCCTTTTTACAGTAGGTCTTGGTACAACTCCTTGTGACAAAAATCAAACTTGTCAAGGTCCTACTAATACAACCAAATTTGCAGCGTCGATTAATAACATATCATTTGTACAACCTACAACTGCTCTGCTCCAATCTCATTTTATTGGACAGTCAAATGGTGTTTATAGCCCTTATTTTCCTATTAATCCTTTGAATTGGTTCAATTATACCGGAAATCCTCCAAATAATACCATGGTTAACAATGGTACTAAAGTTTTGGTACTTCCTTTTAATACGAGTGTTGAATTAATCATGCAAGATACAAGTATTCTTGGTGCTGAAAGCCATCCACTTCATCTTCATGGCTTCAATTTCTACGTTGTTGGCCAAGGTTTTGGTAATTTTGACCCTAATAAGGATCCTGCTAACTTCAATCTTATTGACGCTGTTGAGAGGAATACTGTAGGTGTGCCATCTGGTGGATGGGTCGCTATTCGATTTTTAGCTGATAATCCAGGTTGGTAGATTAAATCAAAAGTGATTTTTATACTAAAATTTCATCTGATAATATTTTGACAAAGTTGTAATATGTTTTAGTTAAGACTAAAGAATTTGTACATTTAAATGTAGGTGTTTGGTTCATGCATTGTCACTTGGAAGTTCATACAAGTTGGGGATTGAAAATGGCATGGCTTGTCTTAGATGGAAAACTTCCCAATCAGAAACTCCTTCCTCCTCCTTCTGATCTCCCAAAATGCTGATTTCTTGGTTCCTTTTTTCAGAATTAACCGTCAAGTCTCAAACTTTTGCAATTTCATTTCTTGTCTTGACCTTTTTTCTTTTTCTTTTTATGTGTTCTGGGTGTGTTTGCTTTAACAATCATTTTTTGTAACTGAATGGCGTTTTCAAGCCATGGTCTAAGGAGAGGATGAAGGATTGACTATGTTTTATAATTGTTTTAACGGCAATTATGTTTTATATATGCAAGTGAGAATAAATGGTTTCTTGTCCCAACTCTTTATTGATCTTAGATTATTGTCCTGACTTCTGAGGCATGGATGTTTGGCTTTGAACATTTAGCAATTGTTTTATGAGACTAGATTCAAACATTTCAATGAATTCATGCACGTATTATATCCCAGTCAATATCCCTATTCTTACAAATGAAAGGTTGTCGATCCATTAATCCAACATTTAGAAAAGTTTTTCAGTTGTTGCAGAAATTGAAAAGCACTCTTGAGTATTGAAGAGCCCAAGAACTTTGACCAAGTGATTTATATATTCGTGTTAAAAAATAAACTTAATTAATAATTTATTCAAAACTCAATAAAATGTCTCTTATAGAATTCAAAACTCAAAAGTGTGGCTGCATAGGCGTTATTACTACTAACAATTGTCCAGTTTATTTTCCATGGTTAAGTTCCATGATATTTGGACAAAAGTATCCATATTGTTTTGTAACGATTGAGGTGACTTAGAAACTAGAGTAAAACCAAAGAGATTAATTAACTTTGGGAGAATAATCGTAAGATATTCTTTTTTTCTCCCGTAAAAGTACAGCAAATATAGGAGTATTAAATAGGGCCTTGACTAGCTGTATTTTAATAGATTAACATTTAAAACTTGTCCGAATGGTGGGGAGAGCGAAAGAAAGAATCTTTAGAATATAATAAGATGGGAATTAATGTTTTTTAAAGTTGAACGAATATCAAAGGTGCACGCCAATGCGCCATATTATTATATTGGTGTGCATGGCACAAATCTCGTTCCTTGTAGGTTTCCACCATTGTATATAAATACAGTGGAGCTGTTTCTGCCTTGTAAAAGCAAAATTGTTAAGTGAATAAAAATATGATTGGACCAAGTCGGCCATCTTTCGTTCTATTTGGGTCATCAATAGTGCAGTTAAGCTACGATTTTCATGGTTGGGGTGCAACCCTCACTAGCCTCTACTCTCGCAAGGTATCTTTTCCTTCGCCATTTGGATTTATAATTCTATGCATTCGATTTGCTCCTAATTAATCTTCCACTAATCGTTTTATTCACAGGCTGATATTTCATTGCGTGGATATTCTGGTTGGAACTCAAGGATGGCTCTTCAAGTTTTGGACAAACTTTTCCCCAAGGTATACCTATCTATACGGGCTGCTCCAGTCCAGCCTAACCCAGCCAGCCAACGTGAGCCTTGGTATTTTATCGGTTGGCTGGGTCAGGGGCTTGGTATTTGATGGGTTGGATCACAATTTTGATGGCCCTTAAATACTTCGGCCCCAACCCAACCTTATGTCGGCAGCGGGCCCTAGCCAGTTGAAATTTTTTAAAAATATTTTTATATTTAATAAAATTTAACATTTTGTTGGGCAAAAATGTTATGCAAAACTTGATAACTTTTGATATTGTTTCAATAAATTACAGTAAAATACAAAAAATAGAGGACAATATATATTCCATCCGTTAAATGTAAAAACTCTGAACAAACTATTCAAACAACATTCTTTTTAGGGACTTAAGGCATATATAACTAACACCAACACATTATCTTCATTGAGCACATTTAAATTTGTTTGTGACAACAAAGTTAAGAGATGAAAAAAGAAAAACACTTATACGAAAATGAAATAGAGGAAACTACTTCTTGTAGGGCTTAGGAAATTTAGAATTTTATTATTTACTTATTTCTTAATCTTATTTTAACTTAACTTTATGTTTAAAATTTTAATTTTATGACTTTGATCTTTTAATATGATAGACTTAGTAGATTTTGAGTTTGGGCTACATTTATTGTTACTTTTAGATTTATTTTCCTTTTACTTTGTATATATATAATTACATATTTTTTTATTAAACCCATGATCCAAGCCAGTCCAGCCTCAGCCAATTCTCACGAGTTGTGGCTTATTCGAGCGGGGCTAAAAAAAATTCATTCTTAATTGGGCTCTAAAAATTTTGGGATTACTTAATTATATTATAACAGAAACTTATTTACCACCTTTATTTAGATTTCTTATTAATTACTTTGTATATCTGTATTTACAAGTTATATTCAAAACCATTAAAATGAAAAAAAAAAAATCCAAGATCCCTTAATTTTAGCCTGTCAATTACACGACACACACCCCTCATTTTCAATAACTCCCCAACATTTAAGATTCAGTTTCTTTTCTGTCTTTCTTAATAATCACTCAAAATCTCTCTTTTATTTTTATACCTTCACCAACACCCCCC